>JANFOE010000142.1:600000-832436 GCA_025667525.1 Glebionis coronaria | reverse complement strand
CTAATTATTTACAAGACTGCCACTTTTAGTTTTGTCAATTGATCAAAATATCTAATGGCTTATAATGGGTTCTGCGAGTTCTGTCACTTAAATGGGTTCTGCAAATAAAGTTACACTATATATATATATATATATATATATATATTATATATATATATATATATATATATATATATATATATATATATTATATATATATATATATATATATATATATATATATATATATATATATATATATATATATATATATATATATATATATATATATATATATATATATATATATATATATATATATATATATATATATATATATATATATATATATATATATATATATATATATATATATATAATATATATATATATATATATATATATATATATATATATATATATATATATATATATATATATATATACATATACATATACATATATATACATATACATATACATATATATACATATATGTATATATATATATATATATATATATATATATATTATATATATATATATATATATATATATATATATATATATATATATATATATATATATATATATATATATATATATATATATATATATATATATATATATATATATATATATATATATATATATATATATATATATATATATATATATATATATATATATATATATATATATATATATATATATATATATATATATATATATATATATATATATATATATATGTATATATATATACATATATATATAGTACGTAATCTAATACGACATATGAGAAAGTTGAATCGAGAAACGAAGCCTGGTGATCGAATACTTGTAGTTTGTTTCTTCAAAAGTTTTGGCTTTGGTGCAAGTCGCCATATCACGACCTAATAACAGGCAACAATATTTTACTAATCTTGTTTTGAAGTTAATATCATGACAATTCACAAACCTATAGTTAAGATTCCATATTGAATATGTTCTCGTATTACATAAGAGATTAATTTGATAGAAAGGATATTCTAGCAAACATTTTGTTATCATACCTGGTTGGCTGGTTCACATGAAACACAGTTCAAATATACAGTCCACCACCAATAAAGAAATAGACTCATTATACACCAACCATCACAATTGTGAAATATAACAAATTAATTGCTCATATAAATGACTACATTATAAGAGTACTTGACCAATTGTTTCCTACAGAATATATAATTTGTGAAACAGAATTTGCGAGATACCTAGTTCAAAGGTGATTAAGCAACTCCGTATTATTAATTTGTGAGATACCTGTCTTTTTTGCCGTGGGCTATACATAAACACCAATGACACATGTAACTATATATACATAAAAAAAACCCTTATATAGGAAGGGTGGTGAAACAATGCCTTAAATACAAAACTCTATAAAAATGACACATGTAACTAATTAAAGGATTTCCATAAAATGCTTCAAAAAAAAAAAATAGGAATTACAAATGATGCCTTAATTACAAAATTCTATAAAAATATATAAGGAATGATGGTGAAACGATTCCTTAAAAAGTTCTATAAAAATGACAAATGTAATAAAGAAAAGAGGAATTACAAATGATGCCTTAATTACAAAATTTTTATAATAATATATAAAGAATAAAGGTGAAACAATGTCTTATATACAAAATTTTATAAACATGACACATGTAATTTATTAAAGGGTTTCCATAAAATGTTTCAAAAAGAAAATAAGAATTAAAAATGTTGCCTTAAATACAAAATTCTATAAAAATGATACATGTAATTTATTAAAGGGTTTTTATTAAATACGTTAAAAAGAAAATAGGAATTATAAAAGATTTACAGTAGTTTGACTTACTAAAATATTTTTTTTATATATTTGGACTGTCAGGTTTTAGACTGAGCTATATACTGTTGCTATATTATACACGTGACACAAAATAATACCAGGAATGAGCTTTTTGGGCTTACTTTTGTTAGAATACACTTCACCACAAAAATTACAAAACAAAATCATTTCTAAAAAATATTTAACTAAAATGTTTTTCTAACAAAATTTTTTTTAACAATAATATTAATTTAATAAAAAACGTAAAAAAGTTGGTTGTCTAGTTTTTCATATATGTATCACTTGAGTATTTTTTACCTTTTCATATATGTATTACTTGAGTATTTTTTTACGACGAATTAAACGGGGCCTCGTTATTGTTAATTACATTCAATTACGTCGAATTACGACGAACCAAACGGGACCTCACTGTATATATATGAATACTACGTCAAAATTCTATAGTGACCTCCTAAACCATCAACTAGTCGAATGTTTGTTAACATTTTATCATGTTAATGTTAAAAGTTAAGAATGTTATGAATGTTCATATAATTGTATCATAAAATTAAGTGATGTAAACTTATATTGTTAATTTAATTTGTTAAAGAACTATTGTGTCACTAAGAAACATGTGTCACTAAAAATTAGATGTGTCACAAAACACATGTATCAAAAGTTTAAATTGTCACTAAAAATTTGTCACAAAGATTTACGTATCACAAAATACATGTCATAAAAAATATGTGTCACTAAGAACAGATATATAATGAAAACCACCTTTTGCGTATCGATTAACTGGTGTATTAAATAATAATAGGGGTATGCGAATATTAAATTTAAAAATCAAATCAGAATTGTGCTCAAAGTTCAAAATTTGCATATCGTGAGTTTTACGATACATATAACATGCCATTGAATTTTATTTAATTACTAAATTGACCTTGAAAATTAATTACTAAATTGATATTAAATGTCATTTATAATTATTGATCCAATGGTTCATAATGGTTCTTATAGTTTTTACGAGTCTTGCGAAACCCGGACGATGCCCCTGTTGTGTCATGTATTTGAAGACGTGTTATAAATTGTGTAAATTAAGATTTGATTTTTTTAAGGCTATATATAAGGCAAGTGTTACAAACAAATGAATAGTCATGTATACATGTTACATCGGGTATATTAACATGATCATATTGTGTACGTTAACAGGTTTTGAAACTTTAATAATAACCTAAAATAAATATTGGAAGTATTTGAAGGATTACTATTGTAACAATACAAAATTAAGGGATGCATATTTTTTATTTAAACCATGATTTTAGGGTCTTTTTTTTTTCTTTTGTGTGTTCATAACACCCAGATCATTAATTTTTCAAGTGTAAATACTCGTTCCATTATAAATGTCATGTCCTTTCGGAGCTTTGACCGATGGTTTACCACGGTTATATGCGTCCTTTGAGTATTATATATACACCGTGTATCCCACCTAACCTATATACCATCCTTCTTCCACCTTCTACAAATAATTGATCATGGCCAGTTCTACTTCCAAGCCTGTGATGAATGAGCTTAAAGAAATAACCGGAGAGTATGAGATAAGCAAGTGCGTTGGGTTTTAAATTGATCAGATGAAGAGCCAGGAACAACTATTTGCTGATGTGTTGAGCACTCAGTGTGATAATCTCAAAGCTTGTATTGCAAAGACATCTATGTTCGTTGGTGACGGAGGTCTTTGGATGTTGTGGAAACTCTAAAGGAACTCCGTGAAAGTGAAAGCAGGACGATGGCTTCAATCGAGCTCATGTTGCCAAAAGCCAAGGATTCAATCAGCCAGAAGGATGGGTATGTTAGCTTCATGTCTCTCCATGATGAATAGACATTTATCCATGTCTTTATTTTGCGTTTTGGGGTTATTAGAATGGCTGATGTAAAGCCTTTTATTTAAGTTTTATGTTATGTAATTAGGTACTAATTTTATGAAGCTTGTTTAGGTGAACCATATGTTCAGAAAACAATGAATCTATGTTATTTTAGAAATCGAATCAATGGAATGGTGGTTTACTTATGATTTGTTATTTTTATTTTTTCGTTATTATCATTTAATTCAGTCAATTGTGGCAAGTTTTAGTTGTGTTGATCTTTAGAATATGAGGATGTCCCATCTTAGATATGTTACCTGAGGTTTTCACAGTGTATATGGTTAACATTAAATAAGTCATAAGCTTGTGGTGTTAGCTTAAGCTTATTTGTTGGCTAATATCAAATAAGTTATAAGTAATTGGTGTTTGCTTTAGTTTATTTATTGGTTCATATGATATATGCTTATATTTCATAAGCTTGATTTTTCCATCTTATTTTTAGACCCACATGCTTATTCAAGTTTGGTATTTGTTTAAGCTTATTTGTTGATTTATACACGCTTTATTTTGTCAGCTTATTTTTAGACGTGCTCAGGCATAATAAGATACATAAGCTCATAATTATTAAAATAAGTCAGAGATTTTGGGCCTATGAAGTATAATCACATAATAAGATACATAAGCAGATGATTATCAAAATAAGCTGAAAATTTTGGGTTTATGAAGTATAGTTTAAACCCATATAAGCCAACCTTGAAGCATTAATTTTATTCATTCATGTATTTCTTACACGACACGGATGGTAAAGTTATCACATTTGGCTACACACCTATTTCTCCTTAATAGCATAGTTTTTTTCACACACTTAGACTGATGTTTAGATATGTCTTTGATATTCAGCAGCTTATTTCTGATATTCTTGTTGCGATAAGAAGGGTGATTGAGCAACTTATTACAACAAACATGTGATATTTTACCAATGAAACTTGATGGCAGAATAATCTTTTGACCGATTGAGTCATCTGTAATCATATTGTTCTATTCCATCAGATTCAATATGCTTGGGTTATTTATAGATTTCAACTTCCTGAATAAATAGTAGTAACTGTTGTTGATAATATGAAAAGACCATGAATGTCATTCCATAAGTTGCATCAAATGTTTTTAAGAGAGTAACTGATGTTGGCTCATCATATGCTACTTGATCTTCACGCAGGCCTTAATGTTCTGTGTGTTCCTGCACATATTTTCTCAAGTATATTTGTGGTTGTATTGCTATATTTCAGAATGTTGCGGTGCAGACAGCTAAATGCTTTGTTGCTTGCATTTAGTAGCAAGTTAATGTAAAAAAAATAGCTTTCGGGGACTTATTTTGTGAATGTTGTGGTGGACTCAAGAGTATTGACGGTGGTCGCGGGTTAATGACTGTAGGGCACAGTAATAGTACCAACGATAGTGAGCGAAAGTAGCGGTGATCGAAGATTGTAGTTGTTCTATATACATACTAATAAGATATAGGGAGGTGAGGGTTGTAGAGGAAATGTTGCTAGTGGGTGTGGTCGACAATGGTAGTGACATGGGGACGACAACAATGGTTGCATATGGCTGTATGTGTTTATAGTATAATGCGCATATGACTCTCAATGGTGGAATGAATTTATATAGTTTGTAGGGATTGGTATTAACAGTTGACCTTCAAAAAATTATCACACTTATCTTTCTGCAACTTTGTCCCGCTTATTTAAATTGTCACCCTTCTAAGGAATCCCGATGCGGTTAGCTGCACAATAGTGGATAACATATCATTCTGTAGCTGTCCATTGGCTTTACGCTTGTCTCATCAGGATCATGATTTGGTTATACGTTATCTTCAAACATATCAGCAATATTTGTTTTATTTTTTTGGTCGGCTATTTGTTGGTAGCGATGATTTTGTAACAGGTCTGCATATTAAACTTGTACGCCATTAAGTATTTGCTAATGTTTTACTTCCATTTATTTACGGATTTCAATGGAGGTAATTTTTCAGGATTTTTACTTTGTATTTATGCCTTTGAATATATGAGTTTTCATATCGTTTGCGTCAGCAGGATACATTTTACCCGTGTCGTATTTAGGTGTCTAGTATTTTACTGTTTTGTTCACATGTACGTATAAATTGGTTGTGACACAGGTTATGTGATCATATGTTTATAATCTCAAATAGAACAGTGAGACATTGAATAAAAATCAGGATTTGATAGTTAGAAATCAGTTAACAGGTGTTTGGGTTTACTTTAAATAATAGCTAAACATACAAAATATATGATCATATGTTTATAATCTCAAATAGAACAGTGAGACATTGAATAAAAATCAGGATTTGATAGTTAGAAATCAGTTAACAGGTGTTTGGGTTTACTTGAAATAATAACTAAGTTATTATTTAACAAAGTGTTTGGGTGTACTTTAAATAACAGCTAAACATACAAAATATACCCTATTTTTGGAAACTATCTTTTTGGAGGGTGTTCTTTAAAAATATTACTGGGTAAACCTTTTGTTAACATCAATAAAAAACTGTTTCATTTCAGTTATCTTATTTAAAATTTGGCGTCTGGTTACGATCTTCAATGATCGTCTTAGAACACGAACGTGTTTACAAAAGGTATGCAATCCGATTAAAGTTTATAATCTATTATTTTTTCAATTCAATTAAGTATTTTAATATTTAGGGTTACAATTAGATTAGACCTGATAATCTGTTAGGTAGTTTACCCAGTTAGATATTGTAGATTTCTTATTGAATAGAAAGTAATAGGTATGTAGACTTAACATGGTTTGATCAGGAGTAACATGTTATGCTGCAAATGTAAAACTTGTCATTTGGGCAATTTATTACAATCACGATATGTATAAAGTAGATACCTTAAGTGTTTAGTGAAAGGTTATAGAAAGCTTCTCTGTAAACAATATTTCTAGTATAATTTTTAAGATTGGGGTCTTCGTCTTCGATCATGAGAATCTTTAGGCCGTCCGGACTTGTAACCCTCGAGAGTGCAACATAAAGCTGTCCATGACAGAAAATCGGCTGAGGTAAACAGAGACCTACATAATTAAGCGATTGTCCTTGGCTTTTGTTAATTTTCATCGCATAACATGCTCTGACTGGCAACTGCCGTCGCTTTAATACAAACGGCCACTTGGACTGTGTAGAGGTGAGAATGATCCGATGTATCACGACATCGTCACCAACATGTGATCCAGTAAGTATTCGAGCGTAAATAAGAAACTGACCAAGATCTGTGATAAGCAATCTAGTCCCATTGCAAAGTCCTTTGGTAGGGTTGATATTTCGCTAAAGCATGATAGGTAATTCCCTTTTTAGTTCAAGAGCGTGTGGAGGCATACGTGAAAAGTTTAATGAATTCAAAAATTCAATAGGGTATAGGCTATGTTGATCTAGAGTATCGGTCGATGCTTTGCATATTTCATCCGCACTATTGTATGTAACTGATTCGGATTCGAGTTTTTCGAACATATATCTATTAATTGTGTCGACATCATCATTTCTCGGAGTTAAGATTGCCCTGTCCTTAAGGTACTCTCCGTCTGATTGCCGCGTGATGAAATCTGGGTATGTTTCTTCAACAATCTGCTCGATTGGTGTAGTCCATGATTTGATAAGGAATCTCTCGGGAATTTGAATCCAGGTTGCTTCATCTTCACCTTCTTTCATTCTTGCTGGCACTTTACCGTCCCCCACATCTAAAACCCATTTATTAAACTCCCGCTTCCGCCTGTCAACATCCCCGTTGGCATAAAATTCATTCACCCTCATGCTGCGTGTAAGAGTAAACACTTTGCAAAATTTCCACAATACCGACCGGTTTATGGATGCTTGGACTATATCGGCTCGTTTTCCTTTTGGTATGACAGGCAATATCTGCCTAAAGTCACCTCCAAGTAACACGGTCATGCCTCCAAATATCTCATCCCTGCTTGGTACTTGGTATCCTAATATATCTTTGAGTGTCTTGTCTAATGCCTCAAAAGCATACTTTTGAGTCATGGGTGCTTCGTCCCAAATGATAAGATGGACTTCTTGCATTATCTGAGCCAAATGTGTGTTCTGCTTTATGCTACACGTGCTGTTCTCTACCAATTCTAGCGGTATAATGAACCTGATATGGGCTGTCCGGCCTGCTGGCAGTAGTAAAGAAGCAATACCTGTACCAATATTCACATAACAAACAAAAAAAGGTGAGTTCATGTAATATTTTATAAAGTGTTCAAATCATGTGTACAAATACTTAATAAACAGTACACCTGAAGATGCTACAGCTAGCACAATTTTTCTTTTTGATCTTTAATAACTGATTTTTGCTAGGTTGAAAAGTTCGTTTCTCGGTATCTCTTCGAATTGATTTCCGGTTGAGTGCAAGAGATTAGTTGTTCTTGGTGAATCAAAAGAATGGTTTGTCGTTGTCTAAATCTAATGAAAAATAAAGACTTGAAACAAATAAAGATAAAATAAAGACGGTAAAAGGAAATAATGATGAAAGATAAAAAGAACTTGACGGAAATAAATGACGAGAAATTAAAAGCAATAAAGGTAAATAACTCAAACTTAAACTTAAACTAAAAGGAAAGCAAGTAAAAATGCAAATAAGGAAAAAGGCGGGAAAAATAAAGCTTAAAACTAAAAACTAAAAAACTCATTCGGAATAAAACCTTCATCCAGAATAAACGTGTTCATCCGGAATAATTGCTTATCCGGAATAAACAGCTCATCCGGAATAAGGCTTGATTCGGAGTAAAAAGGAAAAAAATGCTTGATGCGAAATAAAAGAAAAATAAGTTTGATTCGGAATAAAGTCCTTGATCCGAAATATTATTCCGGATGAAAAGACATGATCCGAAATAACCGATATTCCGGATGAATCACTTGATCCGGATGAAAGACTTGATCCGGAATAATCAGATATTCCGAATGGAAGTCTTGATCCGGAATATTATATATTCCGCATGAAGGAGCTTGATCCGGAATACTCAGATATTCCGCATAGAAGTCTTGATCCGGAATATTAGATACTCCGCATGAAGGAGCTTGATCCGGAATACTCAGATATTCCGCATGAACAACATAGAAAGCAGTTGATCCGGAATCTGGGCAACCATAAGAACACGAAGAACAGTAAAGAAACACAGGTCACGAATTTAACCAAATCTAAACAAGATTAACCAAAAGATTAAACCAAAACAACCACAAATGATCTACTAACAATAACCAATCAAAACAAATCAATAAAACTAACAATCATAACCAAAATAATCAAAACACACTTGATCAAAACCATAAAAACTCAAGAACATGAACAATGAAGATGAAGAACAAATCAAACAACAAAAGGTAGAAGGAGATTAACAATAAAGTAAAGATTAACAACAATTAAAAGTAAACTTACTTGGAAATTAAATGAATTAAAAGTGCAATACATGAAATTAAGGTGCAAGAATTAAAAGTGCAGGAATGAAAATAGTGGAAGAATGGGTTGTCAAGCCACCAACAACTTGAAAAAGAAAACAATCTAATCTATATATAGGGAGATTAGGGAGGAGCTTAGGAAGCTTCCCCCCTCTTTCTTCTTTTCCTTAATTGCACACTTAAGTCCTTGTCTTCTTAATCTTTTGTTAATCTTGGACTTTAATGACTTTGTCTCGGGATTTCTTTGAACTCGTCTTGAATTTTCTTCATAAATAAGACTCGAGTTCTTCGGCTTTTAATAAACTTCCGTCTTTTGACTTTTTCTTCGATAAATCTTCAGAATTGGTCTTGGACTTCCGTTCTTTTCGCACTCTTGATCTTTCGGCTTCGTCTTTCGTCTTTTTCTTCGATAAAAGCCCGTGAAACCCGTGTTTTCTCCACTTTTCACCTTTTCGTCCTAAATCACAACAAAAAACACAAACCACGCATAATTCCGACATAAATGACATAAAATACACGTTTTAGCTCGGTTATTATTGTAATTAAGTGGTAAAAAGGATGGGTGTTTTCACACCTATCAAATTCCCTACACTTAACCATTGCAATGTCCTCATGCAATGCATTAGTTACAAAGCACGATTACATTTTTCATCATAATCAATCCACGTTGGCTTTTATTAAAGAGATAGAAAACTATAAAATACAAAGTAAAGAAATAAAAAACATACCTTAGGGTTTTGGAAATGTCATGAATAATCATCATCCTCAAGTTTTCACTTTCTCCAAACCAAGCTTGAAAACGAGATCATTGTTATTATAAGTTAGCAAACTAACACGAACTCATGTGGGCCAATTATTCACTTAGACTCCCTTATTCCTAGGTGTATCTCTTATATTTTATTGTTGTCTTGAATGATCACGAGGATGCATTTTTGGACTTATTTCGATAGTTATTTAGGCCGAAAATAAAGTGAACGATTTAATCAATAGTTAGCTAAAGGACAAAATCTTTTAAAACTGCTTCTCGGGACCTCATAAAGTTCATATCTTGGCATAACTCGCTTCACGATTTGAGACCTTTCTCGGACCGATATTTGGCAGCGACTTCATACTTCAAATCTTTGAGAGACGTTCTTGAAATTATGGTCTTCTCTTCATAATAGGAATTTCTTCACTTGAAGTTTTGAGAGATTCTTCATCTTTGGACCACGACTTCTTCATTTTTCTCCAATCTTTATTTTGGACTTTGATATACAACGATCCACCTCCTTTTAGGACTTGGATCTATTTATCCTCATACCTTGTTAGGGCCTTTTTGGATAGACTTCTCCATGATCTTTTGGGGAGTTTTTGCTTTTCGTCGTGTGTCTCGATCCTTCATATTGATTTTCGATAAATGATTCTTCACATCACTTTTGGATCTTTAGCAACAAAATGTAGCCCTCATGCCTTGTTAGGGCCTTTTCGGACTCGTCAATCTTCGCATCCCGCTTCAATAAGTTATGCCTTGGCTATGAACTCTAATCCATACCGAGCAACTTTTAAATGATCTTGGGCTAGAAGCTAAGTAACTTTTCAAATCGTACAACCTTATTTATTGCAGATAAATTTATTAGCAAGCGATGGGAGAATAGGCTTATAATTAACTCACATAAATTCACGAAAGAATACCAAACTTATAATTGACTCTATCATCTCTCGTTCTCCACAGTTTAAAATCTCAAGGAATGAGACTCGTGGATGCTTAGCCTATTAGATCAAAGTTTTGGGTTTTCGAGTCGCCTATAGGATCTTGCAAATTCTTAGACTTTTTCAAGTTTAGAAATCGCATTTTAAAGTTCCCTTGATAAACGACTCTCTAGGATCAATTATAGGAACTTGCGAAAAGTTATTGTTCTTAACCCGTGAGAGTTAAGACTTTCACGTTTTAAAGCTCCCTATATAAAAGCCTAGCAAAACTTGACTCAAACACGTTAAGGATACTAGCTAGAGTAAACTTAGATAAGTAAACTCGGGTTGAGTCAAAAGATTCACAACGTTTGAAAATTAAAACCACTTTATTCAAAATTTATTCTAGCAAGGAAAGAAAATAACTATACAAAGGGAAAAACTAATAGGCCAAAATAGATCAAAAATTTTGAAAAATGTCGAAAAAGTGATTTTCCGGTTAAAATGAGGACAAATACAAGGAAAAGGCCACTTAACTTCGATAGAAGTCCCCCTACACTTAATATAAACATTGTCCTCAATGTTTAAGCATGTGGGAGTAAGCTCCCCTACACTTAGGACATTGTGCACTTTGTTTAGATCTCGCTAAGGAAGAGACAACTAAAAAGATTCCTATTTTAATATTGAGAAATATAAAATAGTGAATCGAAAAGAGTTTAGAATAGAACCGGGAAGAAGGGAACACGAAATCACGGTTCGACAAAAGTTATCAAGAGTGTGTCTTTGAAGCTCTAATCCATGCACATGATAAGAAAGAAAGCAAGAAACACCAACGGGGCTCCCCATACACTTATGGTAAAGATAGATAGATAATTGGGTTGCCTCCCAAAAAGCGCTTGTTTATATTAACCGAGTCACGAGCCTGACTCGTCCCCGAATTAAATGGTCCATGGGGAAGCCTCGAATGCAATACCGGGATCAAAGACTTTGTCCTCGTTCCCGGTTGACATCAACAAAGGAGAGGCGGGGGGATAAGTCTTGTATGGGAGAAAGGTCCTTTCAACATACGTAAAGTATGTGAAATCAAGATCCACGGGAGGTGGGGTGGGTGAAGTAAGCACATTGTCATCCCCCAAAGACAATGGATGCTGAGCAATCGGCAAAGCCGTAATGTTATCAATGATAGCATAATCAATGTCACCTCCCGGTTCAAAGCACTCATCCTCCGTAATAGTGGCTAAAGGGGAGGGTAAAGGTGCTCGGGAGGGGGACTTGGGTCAATACCTTCCTGCAGCAAATTATCAAGAATAATATCCCCCTCCGTATCATTATCATCAATACCTGGAGGCATGGAGTGAATGTCGATTTCTTCCAGCAATGGGTCATTATCTTCAACGGGAGGAATAGATGGAGGCAAAGACTCGGAGAGAGGAGGAGAAGTCAACGCTTCGATTTGAGCAATAAGAAGGTGCACTTTCTGTAATCTATCGCGAAGAAGCACGTCTTCCACCTCATCCACAATATCAAGTTCATCGGTGAACTTCTCGTAAGCCGGAGAGAATAAATCGTCATCGCCCGCATCTCCCGGTGGAGATTGAGAAATTTCAAAAGTGAAATTCTCATAGCGGAGAGAATAATCGTCATCACTAGGATCGACCTCTTCCGTAAGAGCAACGCCGTCCTCAGGCTCCATAGCAGGTAAGTCACAAACCTCATCATCCAATAATTTGTCGAGACCAACATCAATAAGCTCATTCAACGAATCAAGATCGTTAGACGCAAAAGGAACATCGAGAGTAGGAGCAGCAACTTCAGAAGATGTGTTGAAATTGCATACATCATCGTCGTCATCATCATCATAATAGTATTGATGCACAAGAGGAGGGGTATAATCACTAAGATTAGATACATGCTCTTGTTATAGTCGCTTTTCCTCCGCCCATGCTTCTTTTGTTAGAACAACGGCTTCTTGAAGTTGCATAATGATGGAGTGTATTTTGTCATTCAAAGTAGTGCGTTGTGGGTCAAGATTAATTTGCTGAGAGGATTGATGATTGAGGGTGTGATGTGGGGGCTCAAAGTGTTGAAAACCTGAATTATAGCATGGTTGTGGCTCATAGTAGTTCATCGGTTGAGAAGAATTAGAACACGGATTTGGTTCATAATAATCCATCGGTGAAGAAAATTGAGGACACGGATTTTGCTCATAATAATTCATTGGTTGACAATAATAGGTATCGTGAGGACCCCCACAGTTGTTGTAAAACGGGTAAGGAGAAAGACTGGGTGCGTCTTGTGGATAGCTATTTTCATTGTCATAATTGTACCCCGGTTCTTGCTCGTGACCATACGGGTATTGAACCGGGCACGAAACATGCCAATAAGAATCGCTTCCACAATAGATGCACGGGGGAACAGGAGGAGGTGGGTTCAAAAAGGACGAATTAGTCGAGTTGCACAAGGGACAAAATCCGAATATGAATTGTGTATTGTTGATATCGTTTCCGCACCGTTCACATGTACACCATTGACAAGAGTCGTTACCGTACAATCGTCTCCCACACCCGACGCAGTGGACATAAGAATCCATAAAGAAAAATAGATAAGCAAGAAGAATATTTTTGGTGCAAAACTTTGAAAAAGAAATGCTTTTTATGATTTTTCAAATGTTTTTGGGATTTTTGAAAATTTTTGATACAAAAATAACGTTCACGAGTGAACGGATCCCAAAAGCCAACGCGTCTCTCACAAAAAACCGTTAATCCTCACGAAAAGAGCCGGCAGCGGCGCCATTTTAATAACTGATTTTTGCTAGGTTGAAAAGTTCGTTTCTCGCTATCTCTTCGAATTGATTTCCGGTTGAGTGCAAGAGATTAGTTGTTCTTGGTGAATCAAAAGAATGGTTTGTCGTTGTCTAAATCTAATGAAAAATAAAGACTTGAAACAAATAAAGATAAAATAAAGACGATAAAAGGAAATAATGATGAAAGATAAAAAGAACTTGACGGGAAATAAATGACGAGAAATTAAAAGCAATAAAGGTAAATAACTCAAACTTAAACTTAAACTAAAAGGAAAGCAAGTAAAACTGCAAATAAGGAAAAAGGCGGGAAAAATAAAGCTTAAAACTAAAAACTGAAAAACTCATTCGGAATAAAACCTTCATCCGGAATAAATGTGTTCATCCGGAATAATTGCTTATCGGGAATAAACAGCTCATCCGGAATAAGGCTTGATTCGGAATAAAAAGGGAAAAATGGTTGATGCGGAATAAAAGAAAAATAAGTTTGATTCAGAATAAAGTCCTTGATCCGGAATATTATTCCGGATGAAAAGACTTGATCCGTAATAACCGATATTCCGGATGAAACACTTGATCCGGAATATTATTCCGGATGAAAGACTTGATCCGGAATAATCAGATATTCCGAATGGAAGTCTTGATCCGGAATATTATATATTCCGCATGAAGGAGCTTGATCCGGAATACTCAGATATTCCGCATAGAAGTCTTGATCCGGAATATTAGATATTCCGCATGAAGGAGCTTGATCTGGAATACTCAGATATTCCGTATGAACAACATAGAAAGCAGTTGATCCGGAATCTGGGCAACCATAAGAACACGAAGAACAGTAAAGAACCACAGGTCACGAATTTAACCAAATCTAAACAAGATTAACCAAAAGATTAAACCAAAACAACCACAAATGATCTACTAACAATAACCAATCAAAACAAATCAATAAAACTAACAATCATAACCAAAATAATCAAAACCCACTTGATCAAAACCATAAAAACTCAAGAACATGAACAATGAAGATGAAGAACAAATCAAACAAGAAAGGTAGAAGGAGATTAACAATAAAGTAAAGATTAACAACAACTAAAAGTAAACTTACTTGGAAATTAAATGAATTAAAAGTGCAATACATGAAATTAAGGTGCAAGAATTAAAAGTGCAGGAATGAAAATGGTGGAAGAATGGGTTGTCAAGCCACCAACAACTTGAAAATGAAAACAATCTAATCTATATATAGGGAGATTAAGGAGGAGCTTAGGAAGCTTCCTCCCTCTTTCTTCTTTTCCTTAATTGCACACTTAAGTCCTTGTCTTCTTAATCTTTTGTTAATCTTGGACTTTAATGACTTTGTCTCGGGATTTCTTTGAACTCGTCTTGAATTTTCTTCATAAATAAGACTCGAGTTCTTCGGCTTTTAATAAACTTCCGTCTTTTGACTTTTTCTTCGATAAATCTTCAGAATTGGTCTTGGACTTCCGTTCTTTTCGCACTCTTGATCTTTCGACTTCGTCTTTCGTCTTTTTCTTCGATAAAAGCCCGTGAAAGCCCTGTTTTCTCCACTTTTTACCTTTTAATCCTAAATCACAACGAAAAACACAAACCACGCATGATTCCGACATAAATGGCATAAAATACACGTTTTGGCTCGGTTATTATTGTAATTAAGTGGTAAAAAGGATGGGTGTTTTCACACCTATCAATCTTAAGCGTGCAATTATAGTGTTGTACACAAAAGTCTTGCCGGTTCCGCCAGGACCATAAACAAAATAGAACTTACCCTTTTTATTATTGACAGAATCAATAACTTCTTGATACATCAACATCTGTTCGGGATTTAACAATGCATGAAGCTTTTCGTGTTCAATCTTACTCTTCCGCATATCAAATGCAAGGGCTTCCCTGATTAACCGGTTGTCAGTATTTATTAGTAACTTTGGGGTAGGCTTTGGAAGATCTTGGAAATCATCTAAATTTCTTCCGTGCCTATACAACAAATCCTGAATTTCAATCAAACAATAATTCTGCAATTGCTCATCTGTTAATTGCAACTCCGGATAATTATAAAGCTTCCTCTTTTTGTATAGAATATATTTGGATAGAAGTTCCCAATTTTCTTCCCATAGTTTCAGTGGCCTACTGACATCACAAAATAATAATATTGTAACAAATATGTCACGCATCTGTGGCCCAAAAGCCCACACGCTTGCTTCTGATATAGCATGTGTCCATTCCCGGTCATCGCTAAGTAATCCATACGCGAAACATGCTTCCTTGAATGTTCCATATAGTTTATTATTCACAGTCATCAATTTCTCATATGACTCTGGTCCTCTAGCAACATTCAATATCATCTGGAGATAGTATCGTTCACCCGCTGCTGGGCTAGAATATACAATCCTGCCTATGAATTTCCTCTGTTTTCGCGGTTGCCATAGCTTACGCCGATCGTGCCCGACATAGTGTTCAGGTATTTGTGCATAAGTGAGTGAACGGGCATCAGTGTCTCGTACATTCAACGCGAACCAATCTGTGAACATGGTTACATCAATACCTTCCTTTTGTAGTAAAGCAAGTAAACATTCGGTATCGCGCAACGTGACTGGATTCTGTTTTTTAGATGGAAATTCATTGTCATAACTAATGGATATAAATAATGAATGTCAAATGAAAAAAGTCGCCAAACAGATTCACATGGAGCTAGATACCTACAATTTAGTTAATTTTTTATCTCATCAAACTCGGTGATCGTCTCAGTCGTCACATGATGACCGTCCTTTACATTTTTTTGAATCACAATTGTTGCCCTATCGGGTCCTTGTTCAAGTACTTGAATAGGTACTTTATTACTTAGGATCTATTACACCATTCCACATTTATATGAGCATTGTATTTTAAGAGAAGATAACGGTTGTGGGGGACCACATTTCGGTTATCAAATACAAACTTCCCTCTTTTAAACGTACGTTTATTGTCTCTCCTGTGATAAATAGGGTAACCATCATCATCAATAATTGTCTCAGCGAAAAAACGCTTAGGATAATGTTTTGAACATCTACCCTCCACATGGCAAGGAGCGTATTTAACCTCCTTACCACATGGTCCATGCAACATGTATTCTGTAACAACTTTGAATCCATCAGGATCATTTTTGCACACGGGAGTTCTGTAGATATTAAGTCATCAATCTGTTCTCCCGACTTGCATTTATAATCCTCATCAAGCCATAGTAATATATGTGCATGGGATAAGCCACGCTTTTGGAACTCGATAACATACACAACTGTAATATTCGTTGACCAAATGTTAACATTATAAAATCATGCAATACTTTAAATTTTATAGAATAATGGGTAATGTAAGTTGTGGATTACCTGCACGACTCTCACCAAATATTTGCTTTCTGGTTATATCATCTAACAGTTCTGTTAGCTTTAGTTTGAAAACGCGTGTCCCAACTTCTGGCATATCGTGTGCCTTTTGGCCAGACACATTTAATAGCATTTCAGAAATCTCTACCCACTTAGGATTAGAGGTAAATGTTATAAAAAATCTAGATTGCCGTAAACTCGACACAGAGCCATAGCATCCTGGTAATTTTGCATCATATATCTCGGGCCTCCGGTAAAACTACTCGGTAAGACTATTCTTTTCCCAAGGCCTGCAGCGTCAGTGTCGCCTCTTGTTACAGCATCACAAACATTGTTATAAAGATCTACGCGCAAGGTCTCTTGGTTGTTCCTCGTCCATTTAAGCCGTTGTTCTTCAACAGTAGTGAATGCATCCACTAAATATTGCTGGAACAAACGGCCTCCTCGTAACAAAGTAGTACCTTGATCATTCCTTTGCTGTATTATATAACAGTAATATTCTTTCATAGTCACAAACCCACGTGCAGTCTTGTTTGTCCCTATGTTAGTATGATAGGATATCTTGTCATGATAGACATCCTCCCTGTGCGAGAATAACAGTGGATACCGCATCGCCATGTAAGATGGGTGCAATTCTGATATCCTTTTTGGGCCAGTGTCTAATGTATTGACAACAATATCCCTTGTGGGTTCTCCGTCCCCAAAATAGTTTGTAATTATGGCCGCAACTTCCGAAACAGTTGGTGCATTGTACTGCCTCGTTGTTTTTCTGTCACCAAGTAAGTGTAATTCCGCGCTAACAGAACCATGTGAAATGCACCAATCTCTTGCCATGTGAAAAGACTTGGCAATTGAGCTGACCCGATCAAACATCTCAATCAAACCTCCTACTATTATACCATCCAACCCAGATTCTTCATTATTATCAAGGAAAGCGGACATCCTATTCCTTATTTCATTGTCCGTGTC
This sequence comes from Glebionis coronaria, assembly GCA_025667525.1. Taxonomy (NCBI): domain Eukaryota; kingdom Viridiplantae; phylum Streptophyta; class Magnoliopsida; order Asterales; family Asteraceae; genus Glebionis; species Glebionis coronaria. The sequence continues at coordinate 814,480 of JANFOE010000142.1, read as the reverse complement.
AAAAAACCAAAGCTGCGCATATCTGGGCTGAGTGCCTTCTTTAGGAAGCAGGGAACCTATCCTGTGATAATTGTGCCCATTTATTCTAATCGTATATAGGCCCCTTCCTTCATTGATGTCATGATCTATTTTGGCACCAAAAGAAGTGTAACAAAACATAATATTATATATCCTAATTTGGTCTCTAAATCGAGACGTAGTAGAATCATCATAGTCAAGCAAATCCTTCAATGGTTGTGGGGTTTCTTGGAATTTGGGTAGTAGTATTTTTCCATCATTGCAGCATAGGGAGAATGTAGGATTCCGAGGTTTATATCCTTTGTTATTTCGTTCTTCATACCACATAATTGCATTACAACATCTACAATGATATGATGGAAGACCAAGATAATGACATTCCACATCAATACCTGCAGATGTCAACCCTTGCCCTTTGTGAAGCTTACTCCTCCTACGTTTGAATGTTTGTCCTAAAATATGCTTGACATAAACAGAAATCCCAACTTAGGGCGTATATTTCTAACAGATAATTTGTATTTCATATCAATAGGTTAACCGAATACCTTTGAGTTTTGAATCTGATTGTGTATATGGATGTTTTGAAGTAGACGCCATATTGTTATTGTTCATATTTGGTTCATTATTATCTGGAAAACATGGTAACCATTAACTTTTGAAGCTTATACATATAAAGTACATAATTAGGAATTACCTTGGAACGACGAAGGTATATCTGTCAACTTTAGGCCACAAAAACTCCGCAACGTTCCATGTTCAACAACTTTATGCGAGTGAATAACCATGGTGTTATTCAATATGTTGGATAGGGTGGGAACAGTTGCAGGATTATTGTGCTGACCCGCAAGCATAACGCTAGAATGGTCTTCCATCAAGAAGTAATATATATTTGTTATAAGATAACTACAATCATAGATTGAAAGAGGTTTTGTGTGTTTTACTTGGTAGATATCAGAAAGTATATATAGGAGAAAGACTATTGGCAGATAATGACTAAAAAATAATTAATGTTAGGTTTATCAAAAGGTCATCAGTTATGTATCTTTAGCTGTTAATATAAATAAATGATATCTTTATTACTAATCAGCAAATTAAATATATAAGATTCACCCTAAAAAATGTACAGACATAGTAGTAAAAGGAAATAAGAGGTCACAATTAACATCCTAAGTAAATAGCACTTTACACAATATACAATATTTTTGTATGATTAGTTTAAGATATTAAACAACTTGGCAGGTAAGTGTTTATGGAAGGAATTGGTTGTTCATATAGTTGCACACAGACCGGTTTCCTGCAAATTTGATTTTATAAAGTGTAAGATTTTTGTTGTCATAATGTAATTGTAAATATGGACAAATAGGGTGCAACTTTTAAGGAGGCATCCGGTAGATTGTTTAAAGGAATTAATTGGGTCGTTTTTGAAAACTTATATCGTAAAATAGAATAAGAATTCACATGCTCAAATGTATGACATAAAGCTTAGAATTCAAATAAATCAAGTACTATTACTTTTGGTGCAAAAACTACAACCTTGTGTAAACTTTTAAGGAGACATCCGGTAGGTTTTTTTAAAGGAACTAATTGGGTCGTTTTTGGAAACTTATATCGTAAGATAGAATAAGAGTTCACCTGCTCAAATGTATGACATAAAGCTTGAAATTCAAATAAATCAAGTACTATTACGTTTGGTGCAAAAACTACAACCTTGTATAACATTAAGCTATTATATTTTGTGGTATACAACAATTATGTCAACTAACACTAATGTGCAAAAACTACATCCTTGTCCTATCCATAACCCAATCTTCAAACAACAACGACTGGAGGTTACCGTACACATCCTGCACACAACACCAAAGACTTATATCTTATATAAAAAAATAGCATAACATTATTTAAAATAAGATCAAGTATGTAGTAAAAGATATGCATGCCTGTTATTATTTACGCAGGGGGCGTTATGTGGTAAAGCTGCATTTGTTATAAATCATATCCTGCTTAACAGATTTATAAAACAATAGTCTAACAAAAAATATATAACAGAAATTGTTGAACGTAACCATTTCCAAACCAAAACAATTGTCCAAACACACCAATATCCAAACATATAGTTTAAATGCACTAAATCAAGCTAAACATGACAACTGACGTTATCTCTAATGTTGGCAGCGACATTTTATTGAGCCAAACACTTGATTTATGGCCTTATTGCTGATTCAGTGGAAAGGCAGATGGAAATTCACTTTGAAGCAGAATCGGATGCGACATATCTGAAAACAGTACATCAGGTACTCAATATAAGTGATGGATGTCATTTGAACCTTCATACAACAATTATGCACAACAATACCTTTTTTTTCTTGTCAGACGCGACGGATGAGGTTTCTTCATTATCCGAATCATCAAGTTCATTCCTGTAACCACCAAGTGATTTACAAAATGTAAGTTACTTGATTATCAAGAGTTATAGTTTTTAAATGCATGTAGAGTGAACATAAACACTATGAGAATAACCTGGCATGTTTGCCTTCCTCAACAGGTTTAGCCAGGGTAGAAACCGTTGGCTCCTTCGCCAAACGCTTCAACAAATTACTTTTCAAGGGTGGCGGGTTATCTGGTGTGGAATCTTCATGCTCATCAATGTCCGACGCCGAAATGACTCTCCAACATGTAAAGCTCTCAAAATTGGCATGCTCAAAATAAGTGTTGCTTTTGAGCTCCAATATTGGGGAAGTACCAATGAGAGCTGCCAACGCGCGAGGTAATTCTGCACTCTCTCCAGCAGTCTGTATTACAAATAGCGTTAGGCTCAGTGTAACATGTATGTTTATAAACACCATCATCATCCCTGTTCATCAACATGTGCGATTGAATCAGCTGAGCACTTAACCAACTCTCTGGCCGTCTCATCAAATAACACAATCACAACCGACGACGTAGGGTCAGAAACCTCCAACTCAAGTCTAAACCTGAAAACACCCCACACATTTTACATTTTACTCTTACCATTATACATAGGATATTTGTAGAGAGTAGGATGTAATCAACAATACACATAATTCAACACCGGGTACTCTACGGGCTTCTCATACGAATCACAATAGAACCTGCCTCCTCTCCATCCACAACCTTTTTTACACTTGTCACCACCACAATGTGGGAAGTTCCAACCCCTCTTTCTCCTGATGTTTTCTATGCGAACCTTGCAGTGAAAAGTAGAACTCTGCACATAGTACCATGGGAAAAAGTCAGAAATATGAATAGGCAACAAATGTACAACATATAAAACCAAAAAATGCTTACATCTTGTGACCTATTACGTGACCACAATAGCAAGTTTTCCAATGTTCCATCTTTGGGCTCAGTGTGATCAACAACCAACATCTCCCGCCCACCTTCGGCAGCACTAAAATCATAAACAAAATGGGTGTTATAATTTACAATAACTACTGATAAACCATAAATCCATACAAAAATTCATAGACTGACCGACCTATTTTCCCCCATCAGAGTTCGTATGGCAGGGATAGCATCATCAGCGAGTATCATAGTTGAGGATGAACTCGAAAGATACAACTTATCTATAAGGCAATCACCATATGCAGTCAATAAAATAATGTACTTTAATTCCATTTTTTTTCTTTTAATATAAGTTTACTTGTGTCTTTATTTTTTGTTGTTTCTTTTTTTTATATGTTTCGTATGCGAACATCCTTACTGTTATAAGATCTCGGTATCATGCAGGTCAAAACCACAGCATAAACGCCAGCCCAGAAGGTTCTCTTCTCAATCAAACGCTCGCCCAAAGCTCCCTAGAAGGTAACTCTAACTGATTCTCCCCTACATATACAAATGTAATTGTTACTTTTTTTAAAACATAGACTATTAGACCACACATAAAATATATAAGTTCACAAATTGCAACATACATCCGGTTGACCAACTTGAAATCAATACACCTCGAGCCTGAACGTTGGAAAACCATCCTCCCAACTTGTTGCACATACCCGGCTATATATGCATAGCAGTAAATCGATATAAATATTAACCTAGGTAACAATGGATTACATCATATTTAAAAAAATTACATATAGATGCTAACCAATCATGTATTTGTTGTGGGTGATTTCAAGGTTTGGAATATCCACCATCTCAAACGAATATCTAACAAAGCCGTTTAATTTCACAGCCGCCCTTCGCACTACAGTTCCGCCATCAAATTCCAGAATGAAAGCTCCATTCTTGATGACACGGAATTCATCCTTATTAGGTTACACATAAAAGTTTCTAACTGAGTATATGGAACCCTCTTTCAAATTTAGAAAATAGTGAGCCACAGTCGCCTTTGTCGTATAGTGCATTATATTACCCTGCAACAAATAGTATGAGGATGCAATTCAACTAATATTTTTTGCTTATTTTTTTAATTTACAGGATTATGGTGTAACAAATAATCAGCATACCATAGCATCTGAAACTATGAAATCGGTACTCAAATAACGACCGGTTGTAGAATTAACATCCCAAGACCTGCATAGCATCACCACAATTGTGCCAGTAACACCAACATATAAATCTTTTAGGAATAGATCACCCTTTGATTTTGCAGCAACCGCTTTGAGTTAGCACAACCAACACAGATGTATCATCCTGATCAAGCTGACTATCAAGTTGTGGGTGTTCAGGATGAACTACTACATCTTTTTTGTTTCTGTATGAAGAGTGGGTTCTAACTACAACAGGCGTCTGAGGTTTCACCTTGATTGGAGTTTGGGCCTATGCAGCATCAACATGGACAACCTTTTTGGATTTTAAATCCAACTGAGAGTGGGAGGGAGAACAATTCATATTGAGAACAATAATAAATTCGTGTACAATGAAAGCAAAGCAGATACGATTGGAGGCAAAGCAACCTGGAATTTATAAAGTCGAGCATATGCTGCTTTGATTGAAAACGGAAGGCAGGTAACAGAAAAGATGCTATTCAATAAAAACATTAATTTGTGTTTAATTGGATACTCTTCATTATCCTTGCGTTGTGTAACTGGCAAAACCATTAAGAAACGTATAATTTCGGCTGAGAAAATATGGGGTTGTGTATGAGTTGATGGGTCATAAATACAGACAATTACCGTCATTGCAACTGAATCTTATATTATATAAGATTTTAGGAGCGTTCACCTCCATAACACCCCTCTACACACATATATATATATACTAGTTGCAAAACCCGCCCGATGGGCGGGTATGACGTATAATTATCGTTTACATTTCTATATTTAACTAAATATTGGTTTTAAAAATTCTTCTTTTAATTAACAAATGAATTATGTAACCGTTGATAAATTATGAATATCGTAAAATATTTATACAGTAAATAAAGAACAAAAGTAAATGAATGGTAATCTGATAAAAGGAAATAAAAGTTAAAAAATTATTATCTATTACAAAGTATATGCATTTAGTTCAAATATCATATAAAGCTTCTTTATACACAATGTCTGTTAATTGAATTTATGTACTTAGTGTCTCTATTATAATATAAAAGATTCAAACTCTTCTTGCTCTTGAGCCTTGAAAAAATGACATATAGTTGCTCATGAAAGAAAACGTCTTCTAAAAAAATAACTCAACCTTAGGCAATGTTTGGCCCTGACTTTTATTTCTAAAAAAACTATAAAATCGACCGAGAATATGATTTACCAATGATTCATTGAAAATTATATGTACGTATAATAGATAAATTTGGTATAATAATGTAATACATAGATAGACATTGAATCGAGAAATAATACTCTTATAGACGTTCGAAAACATATGATTGTGGAAGCCAAATAATTCTATGACCCATAAAACTTTCGGTAAAGTTTGAAATAGTAAAACTGATAGAGTACAGATAGACATTGAATCGATTAAAAAATCGAGTGATGTGCATATATGAGTGTACGCTTAATATATAAAATATGTTACACAGTCTTATTACACCTACATGTGTTAACTTTTGAATTCCAAATAGATGGCATAATAACAACATGTATACATGTGTTTTTTTCTTTACATATATATATTTGTCATAGAGAATAAAGTATATTTTATTATTTTTAATAAGTCTATAAATAACATAAGTTGTTGAAGTCGCATACGGTATTTAAAAAGTTTTGATTTTAATGAGTAAAAAGAAACAAATAAAGTATCATCTTGAAGCATTTTCTGATTCAAGAATTCATCAAATTATACATGCTTTTGTTTAGGGAACACAAATTCTCTGTCCTTCATTTGGTTTGTGTATCAAAAATATTTTTTACATACATGAATACATGATTTCGTTATTATCATGTGTATAGTCAATCCTTTTCACTGACAATTGATCGGAGATAGCTTACATGAGAAAAAAACAACCTTTAGTTATAGTTTAGATGCTACTACGATTTTATAAAGGAAAAAAGGACGTACATACCAAGATTAGTAAGTATTTTGCATTCACTATATCATGACAAAAGGCTAGCAAATGTTTCACTCGTAAATGTTGTTGTGCATATTGAACTGAAAATAAAAAAATGATCCAAAGTTTGTTGATACTAAATTGCAATGGTTTCAGGTTTGGTTCGACTCGGCTCGGTCGACTGGTTGATCCGGTTTCAGTTGAAAAAACGGGTCATATTCAATTGGGTTTTATATTTTCGAAATCCGGCTAGACCGACAGGTTTTGGGTGACCCGGGTCAACCCGGTTCCCCACACCCGGTTAGGTTTTGATTTTTTCAGAAGGTTTTAAAAAAACGTAAATTTTACGTATTTGAGATGAAATTTATTTTTATATATTATGATGGTTGGCAAATAATTTATATGTTAAATATACGAAAGTTTTTATGGTTTTTATGATTTTTATTTATTAAAAATAATTTTATTTTTATGATTTTTATATAATAACTTTTGTTATTTATTAAAAATGTGATTTTTTTAAATCATGTTAACCCAAATTGACTCGGATCGACTCAGGTTAACACGGACATGATAACTTGACCAATTCAATTTAAAAGTCGGTTTTCAAAACAATGGTAAATTGACTTGAGTTGTAAGGTTTAGTGGGTGAAATTATAGTTGTTTAGTATAGAGGTCAAAGTGGACAAAAATGGATTGGTCAAACAGGGTGCTTTTCTTCAAATCTATATTGGAAAAGATTTTACATAGAGTCGTCGACACTTTTCAAAGTGCAAGATTACCTTTTTTCAGCCGCTACTCAACCAACAAAGAATTCACTTATAATATATTTGCAACAAAGTGGTGAAATGTAGAATTGCATACCTGTCTTGTCATTTCACCACAATAAGAATGAACCTTGTTATCAAATCCTCCCATATTCATGATAATGTTTGTAGTACTTCCTAGTATATACAGTATTTTTTAAGTTAGTTGGTCACCAAAAAGTAGACTCATGTTACGTGAAACTTCTAAACAACAGTTGACGAAAGAAAAATGTATAACAAAAATGTAGTTAAATGTGAAGTTTAATTCTATACTGTAGTACCTTCCTGATGCATCATCAAAAAAAAACTTCTCAGTTCTTTTAATGGAATCTGGCACGCTGGCTCTTTCTCTATAGATGGAGTAATCATAAACCATGTTGTAGTCACGGTACTGAGTTGTTCGTGGATACGCTGGCAAGCCACTACTGCTGATGTATTCATATCTGTTTTATGAAGATATGCATTTGTCAAGAACCTGACATATATCGTCAGCAACACATTAAATACTTAACCTACAAACCAATAACCCTATTGATCTGACCTGAAAATCATAGATTTATAATGATGTAAGTAATTCGAGCTGAAAACGTGGCTGTTCGATCGAATTACATAACTGGTCACAATGGGTTCTCCTTGACACATCTCATATGTAGTATGGGCCGAAGCGGGTTGACCCACATTTGCAAACTTTCTATCTTAGTACTACCAAATAGTGCTGTAATAAATTAGTTATTTAAATTTAAAGAAACAATGTATTACAATGATAATGTAAACCTTGAACATAAAACAATTTAATAGGTTGTATGCTCAAAATAACATACTGACTCTCAATGTGTTTGACTCATTCCTCATTCAGCTAAGTCTGATTTTAATATAAAAACACACTCGATTAAAGAAGAAGTATATAGGTTAGATAGTCAAACACTACTTGCACCTTCCAGAGAGGAATCAGTACGAAAAGACCAGCAAAACGGATTAATAAGTCCCTGGAGAGTTTGCTCCTCCTGCTAGCTCATACGTTTTCTTATTCAAAGCGAATAAGTAAGAACCAAATCTACCTGATTGTTAAAAAAATGAAACATAAAGAATTACTATGACTTTACCACAATGGTACTTCGGACCATGATGAAAGAAAGAAATATGTAAATAAGAAAACATAATAAGATTTGAAGATTGAAACCTCCAATGACAATGCTATACAAAGCAACTGAGCATGTCTGAACTATTGTGTTCTTGTGGCTGGTAAACGGAGCAGTTGCAATTCAGATTTTCGATGAATCTTTTCCATGCTTCATGTACATAAAAGCAAGAAGTGTAGCTGAGACATTAAGCTTAGGAAGAATTCCTATTGTAAGATTCAGTTTCATAGCTATAACAGTATAAACACTCCCTAAAACAATACTTGCAGTAACTCCTCGAAAAATAATCTGTTGTGTCCATGGTTGCAGTCCTGTTAAACAAACCAACATATGCATACACAATCTAAAACGAAATATATATAACATTGTTCATTATAAGGGTTCTGAGAAAAGGAGGAGCACCTTTTTTGTTGTGGTTATGTATTTAAATCTGCCTTCTCCAACTTTCCATCGACAATGTTAATTATCCACCATCATTAACAGCAAAACGTATAAGGATCCCTGAACGCAGTCCAACTTGAAAAACAATAAAGACGAGTTTCTGTGATTAACTCAGAATCATTTGCATGTTCATCTTTCATCAATTTATATCATTATTTTAATAACTTCATCCTAATAAACATCTGTACAGCTGGAATATTTGTTAATTGTAATTAAACAGACCTCAAGTATAAAAGGTGCATTCAAGTTGCATGTTCATCTTTCTTCAATTTATATCATTATTTTAATAACTTCATCCTAATAAACATCTGTACAGCTGGAATATTTGTTAATTGTAATTAAACAGTAGGACGATCATCAGATGTGACCAGTTGCTCATTATCATGTATCTCCGAAACCACCTGTTCATTTTTGCACTAAGTTTTGTCTCAATTTGGCTACAACAAAGATAGTAGATTAGTAGCATTAGATAGTCAAAAATTGTATATCAATAAATCTAAATGGTAATTATCCTATTGTCGATGGTCAATAAGAATCATGCAAAAAAACAAACTAAGTTGCTAAAAGAAGATTTAAATTATCAAATAAGAAAAAAATCACAATTTAGTAAACACGAAGTAACTGAACAGACGATCATAAACCTTTACAAAATAAAGGTGTCAAAATATTATGAAGAATGTTGATAATCTTATGAATCAATGAAGTGGGTTGAAGATTTCTAGAGAGAGAAACTAGTGAGAGAAAGTGAGAGAGAAATATGTGTTTTTCATTCAAATGGGAAAAAGAAACAATCAACAACCAACCCCTTTCCATGGTGGAAAGGGGTATTTATATCCAATCCCCTAATGGGCTTGGGCCGACCCATGACAAGCCCATGAGTCGGTTTCTTACTTAACTAAATAAGTAAACATTAACTACGAGCTATACAACATTAATAATATTGTGGAGTGACCGATACTTCTAATATACGTTAAAAACGTATTTCTAACAATCTCCCCCTAAGGGAGGTTACTCCACGTTACACAGTTCTAAACCTAGCATACTATACTAAGTCTATGTTCTTCAGCTCGTAGTCTTTTCTTCTTTTCTTTTTGTTGTGAATATGTTGATTTTGATCTTTTAGGCTTTGGCTTGAGAGCATTGTTCTTTTGACCAATCATGTGCGATCTTTGCCTTCTTGTGAATCTTGCCTCCTCGTGACTCCATGTTCCACACACTTATGTCTTTTGTTGAATTCTCGAAAGCTTCAGAGTTTGGTACAGCGGAAGACTTCATTTTGTACTTTCTTGAATTTTGCTGAACTTTGATGCAGAAAAACATAAGCATGTGGGAACGACTTCAGCTGGTACACCGCAACGCCACCGTCTTCGCAGCAACATGATAAGACACGAATGAAATGGCTTAGAACATTTCATTCTAAATCGGTAGCGTTTTACCTCCGGTCGGTGAAGACCGTTGGACGATATTAGATATCGTACCTGTGACGGATAGTTTCAATTAAGTAACTTCCTGACAGGATTTCGCAGGTAAACCCGTTCTCTTTATTCGACGATCACTAAGCTTGACTGCGAACATAAAGAGTGAATCACTTGGATAAATTATCCTTGTGATTGAAGCCGTCAATTCATGAAACCTGGAACAAGTGAATTTCAGTTAAGATTTTCACCATCGTTGCTTTCCAGTTATCACGAGCTTAATTCATAAAGAATCTTGCACGTCACCTACCAAGTGCTGTTTGATGTTAACACTAGAAGGATTTCCACCCGTCATTGTGAACACTAAAGAATGTCACTCTGAGTGTTCTGGCAAGATCATATGATAATGCGAAGAGGCCTGGAACGAGTTTAAGTTCAATTAAGAATTAAACTACTGTTTCTTTCCAGTTTTTCACAAGATTGGTTCTTAAAGAACCGCACGTGTAACCTACCATGAGCTTGTTTGATGTTGGCTCAAGCAGGATTTCCATCTTCATTGTAATATTTGCGTATTACTCGGATGTTCTGGCAATATTACAAGAATACTGCGTAGGACTCATAAAAATCTCTTACTTTTCACAGTGTGTGAGAAAGCAAGGAATAGATGGAAAGTGTCCTAATGAGACTTTTGATGATCTCGTGGCTCTAGACTCGATAGTGCATTTTGATTTAGTGAGCGATGGTTGGAGAGGAGTGCCACCTTTTCAATATCAGTCTATTCAGAGTGAATAAACCAATAGATAACGTGTTGATCTCCGTGTGATTAAAACAAATACCTTTTGAGAGATATTTGAGTCAGCTGGGAAGGGTTGTGCATTGCATCACTGGGTCCATGATGTCTTTCTTCAATATCGAGAATCATTAACAAATGATCTCAATAGCATATGTATTGACCCGATTTCTGCCTAAAGTTGTAAGGAGGGCTTCTTTCTTTACACCCTTTATCTTTACATTTCTTTTTCATTCTTCAACCCCTTCAGTACTTACCAATACATCATTACTAGCACCTTGTTGGGATTGTTCCAGTGCTAGCATCAGTAATTAGTCGGTACTCAGCTACGTTCACAATCTTTCTCCATCTTCCCTAGGACTTCTAATTCTATCTAGGGAATTGTCCTTGGGAAGATTCCATCGGCTCTTGACTAATACCTATTCCTATCACCCTTTTGTCACCACATCCGTCGTGAATAAAGCATGTTTTGGGAAAGTATAGTCACCATGAAAAATCCTTGAAAATCACTTAAGGTACTTGTGATATTGAAATCAAGAGTTTTGTACCTTAAGTGTTTTGTTCATCAAAACCGCTCCCCCTTAACACGTGCTTTACACATATTAAGTTGGATTATCGTTAAGTCTTTTTCATCTTTTAGCCAAGTATCAATTAAGTATCCTTAATCCCATTTTCTCCCCTTATCCAAAATGTTAACCATTAATATTTGGGATATTGAATGGATTAACTGGTCTTTGGGTAAAAAATGAAATCAATGTTTGGCCATAGAACATATTAATGCTCCCCCTTAAATTAATAAGGGTTAATTGTAGTGCTTTAGTATGATATATTTTGAAAGATTTAGAATCTCGTGAGAAATTCTTGAAAAATTATCATACCTTAACACTACATAAAGCCATAAAAGCACAATATTCACAAAATTTACATATTCACAATTAAACACCAATATAGAGTGGACCTGAGATGTACGACCCATTAGATGGATCGTTGCAGTAACTTGTGGTGCACTCCATATGGTCTACCACCAACGAACCTTTCTAAGCTCTTCATCAATCTACGTTCCCGGAGCTTTTGATCAATCTTCTTGATCACATATTTCGCCATTTGCTGATAACCCGGATGCCAGTCCTCAGTCATCTCTGGTAAAGACCCACCAGAATTAAGATGCTCCAAATTTCCTCTGACGTATATGAGAGTCCCATCACTGTACTTATAAAGCTCACCTACCCTCATAAACTTCATTATCCCATGACTGTTCAAGTAGAAAATCCCGTAACTCGGAACAGTAATGCCGGTATAGGGACATCTTGTGACATGTTGAGGTAGAACTTGATTCATTGGACGGGTCAGGTTAAGCTTCCTTTGGTAGCTTTCAACTCCCAATTGAAGATCTTCAACTCGTTTCTTGATAACAACGCTTCGTGTGAACATACGAAGTGCTGTATTCAAGGCAATGATTTCTTCACGAGTAAGATGGGTGAGTTGATCACGGGTCATCATAAGCAACATGTCTTCGATATCTTCAAGGCGAATGATAGAAAAATCTCCCTGTTGTATTGTGTATTCTCTGTCATCCTCCCTTTTTAGACGAATCTCCGTCACATGATGATAGCCATTCTTGGATTCAGTTTTCAGTCCCAAAATACTGGAGATGCGAATATCGGATCTAACGATACTTCCTGAATTGGCTAAGCAGCAACCTCTGTACGCCCTTCGGACTCGCTCGTCCCAATGTGATGCACCTATAACAGCATACATATCATAATTACGATTTACCTTTGGGACCCAGAGTCGGTTTACCTTTTCCTCAATCTAGGGTATTGTCCCTCAATTAGCAGCTTTCAGCAAGGTCAGGGAGGTTGCGTACTTGGATGATCCCTAGAGGAGATAATCAAGATCATAGGTGACAAAGAAATCGAGAGCAATTTGATTATCTTGAGAAGGATCAAGTGGAGGTGGAGCTCTTTCTGACTCATGAAGGCCTGGCCATTGAACGGTATTAAGAGCTTTCAGGACCTCATCAGCATAATACTCGTACTCCATGCGGCTTAACCTGGTTTTGGCGTGAACTCTCTTATCCTTTAGCGCTCTCTTCACCAAAGACGGAGTGACCGAAGATTTAAACTCATGAGCCAGAAATGCACACAAGTCTATCGGACTACGGATACGGAGATATAGAACATCTCTGTCAGCGTCTGTGATTGGATCATATTTAGCAGCTGCCGTGATCCAAGCTTGTGGCGGTGCAGTTTCATCAATTTCCAATGTGTCCGCCCAGTCCCGTGTGCTTGACTCAGGAACAGTAGATTGTGGTTCTTGTTGCAGAGGAGTAGAGACATGAACACTTGCTGGTTCTGATTCAGGCATCTCGGCGGTGTCATGAACAGGCGAGTGTTGTGCAGATTCAGGTTCAGTTACTGATTCTGCAATCACAGGAGCAACAAAAGAACTAACAGGATTAGTAGTAACAGGTATAGAAACAGAAACAGATGTACCGGGAATCGATGACGCCGTAGTAGCATTCATATCATGGCGCCACTTGGTTCGTCTTGATTCCGTAGAGGTGGATTTTTCCTTTTGTGCAGCATCTTTCTGAGACTTGGTACCAGACTTAGATGGTTTCTTTGTGCTGGCAACCTTGTCCCCCGTTTCAGGCTGATCATGTTTACCACCATCATCCTCATCGTCATCCCCGTTGCTTCCCTTATCACTCTCCTCATTTCGATCACCACCATCACCACCAGCATCATCATCACCATCCTCATCATCACCATCATCGTCACCATCATCATCATCATCACCATCACCATCATCATCATCTTCTTCTTCTTCTTCTTCACCATTACCCTCCTCTTGTTCACTATCTACCTTTTCCTCCTCATCCAAGATGTGATAAGGTACCACGCTTCCAAACGTCTTAAACAAACGATCATCCTCCAAAATTGCATCATTGAGTGCTTTGTAAAGTATCCTCTGAACTTTAGACTTGTTAAAGGATCCAACTTCCTTCATGCGAGCTTTGAGGATCTTCATTAATTCAAAATCCGTCAAGTCATATGCAATTTTGTAAGCTGACTCAGAAGGGTTGGACGACTTAATCATCAAGTTATCAGCCGCAAGTTTCCTCATTTCATCACGCAGCTTTGGCATAAGGGCCTCAACAGATTCATTCACTCTCTCTAAAATAGAGGCTTCAAGTGTTTCTTTCTGCTCCTTATATTTATCTTTTATAACTCGAAGTCTCGTAAGTCGTGCTTTATACTTATCAGCTTCAGCCTGTTTGACCTGAGCAAGTTCTTCTGCATGAGCTTTACGTGTCAACTCCATCTCTGCAGTGAACTTAGCAAGCATCTCTTCTTGGGCTTTCTTGGATCTCTCTTCACTTTCCACTCATCGAAATAGCTCTTCTCGAAGATTATCCATCTCTCTTCTTTGACTATCCGTATGTTTATCCAACATTTCTGCCATCACGAATGCAGCCATTGAAGATGGTACAGAGCTACTCTAGGTTGGTTGAAGAGGCTAGGTTGTGATTAAAATACTGAGGATGGAAGTTGTTGGAGGTGGAAGGAATGGTGTTGGCACCGGTCGGGTTGATAAAGGCTGGACTGGTGGAGGTTGAGTTACGAGAGGCTGTGTAGTCACAATGATTGTTGTAGCACCGGACTCCTTCTCAACACTTGTTGTATCAGCAATGGATGTCTCCTTCGATGCTGAGTAACGTTCGGGTGATCCAAACTCATTAATATCATCTGGCTCCTTGTATTCTTCTTCAACGTCCATCTGTGCACCCGAACCACTACCGCCCGTGTCTCTCCTACTCTTTTCAATAGCCATCTTCATTAACTTTTTCTCAGTTTTGTCGAGAGTAGGATCGTCATCAACATCTTCTTCGTCGTGGAGAACCAGCTCGTCAGCCGTGCTCTTACCCTTCTTAGCCTCAGTCTTTTTCTTCTTGGTTTTGGGTTCAGATAAAGCAACTGTTTGCTTGCGTTTACCTTTACTCTTGACTGTAGTAGACGAGTCTTCTCCTGTCTGAAGGCTTGCTTTTTGCTTCTTGATTTCTATTAGCAGTAGCTTGTAATCAACAGAAGCTTTAATTTTATATGTCAGAAGATAATCGGGAATAGGACCAGGATTAACAGCACTAGAGGGTCCTTCATGCCTTAGGTCCACAGTGTCATCAGCCTCTTCAGTGTGGTGACGACTTGCTGCACGCTTATCAATAGAGACATCATTCTTCATAAAATAATGAATTATAAGCTTGATAAACCGAGGGTAAGGAAAGAAATTAGCCTTCAGCTTCTTGTTTTGGAAGAGTTGAAAGTAAAATTCTTCCCACAAAAAGGATGCATAATCTGCATTTGAGCCTTTGTACATTCCATAGAAGATGTTCATAATTGGACCACGCACAACATCATGTACACTTGTTTTAGGTGTAAGACATCTACTGAGAATACCAAAGATAGCTCTCCAAGGTGACCCACTTTGGCGGTGGTAAAATCGGACACAACTCGTAGGTCAGGACATCCAAGAGCATGGAACATCTCCATGAGTTCGTCTTTGGAAGGATTCCTTGAAAATGACAAACCTTTGGGTGTATCCCGAATTCCAAATATCTTGCGGAAGTCTGAAGCGGTGAGTGTCTGTTGCTTGTTGTCGAGAGAGAAGGTGATCTTGTTTGAAGTACTTTCCTTGGTAGCCCAGAATTCATACATATACTCAAATGGCACCGAAGCAGTACTCCTTAAAGCATTCTTGAAGTGAGATTGATCAAGGATTGCTGAGGCGACTTTGAATCCATGGTGAGTGGATTTAGAAACTTCCTTCAGCCGGTAATTGTTTGGTATGAACTTGAGGGCTCTTGCCTCGGCAATTGCGGCTGCTCTAGCATTTTGGAGTTCTTGCACGGTTGGATTAGTCATGGTTTCTGCTTAAGATAAGACATAAAGGTTGATACACAAAAAAATATATATATATATCATTATGACTTCTAAGCATAACACATTTCAACAAGTAATTATAACAAGCAAACAACTATCAATCCAACAATCCTTCATTCGGAACCCCTTCATTTGGAACCCCTTCATTCGGATCCACTTCATTCGGAACTCCTTCACTCGGAACTCCTTCACTCGGAACTCCTTCACTCGGAACTCCTTCACTCGGAACTCCTTCATTCGGAACTCCTTCACTCGGAACTCCTTCATTCGGAACTCCTTCACTCGGAACTCCTTCACTCAGAACTCCTTCACTCGGAACTCCTTCACTCGGAACTCCTTCACTCGGAACTTCTTCATTCGGAACTCCTTCACTCGGAACTCCTTCACTCGGAACTTCTTCACTCGGAAGTTCTTCACTCGGAAGTTCTTTATTCGGAAGTTCTTCATTCGGAAGTTCTTCATTCAGAAGTTCTTCATTCGGAAGTTCTTCATTCGGAAGTTCTTCATTCGGAAGTTCTTCATTCGGAAGTTCTTCATTCGGAAGTTCTTCATTCGGAAGTTCTTCATTCGGAAGTTCTTCATTCGGAAGTTCTTCATTCGGAAGTTCTTCATTCGGAAGTTCTTCATCCGGAAGTTCTTCATCCGGAAGTTCTTCATCCGGAAGTTCTTCGTTCGGAACTTCTTCATTCGGAACTTCTTCATTCAGAAGTTCTTCATTCGGAACTTCTTCGTTCGGAAGTTCTTCATTTGGAACTTCTTCGTTCGGAAGTTGTTCGTTCAGAACTTCTCAAACCTTGTTCATTCGGAAGTCCTAAACGCACCCTATTAAGGATTATTCTAAACGCGTGTGTGAGTTTTAAGGCATTCTAAGTAACAAAACATCTTTCTAAGGATATTCCGAGTAAAACCCAACTAAAACCCTAATCAATTAATCCCTAATTTAGGCAAAAACCCTAATCTTGATAAATTTGATTAAACCGAATCAATTACCTGGGATTAATAATGAATTAGATGAATTAGATGAATCAGTTACCTTGTTAGATGAATGAGATGAGTTGTAGATCAATAAAACTTGATATATGAACTTGAGTGTGTGTTTTAGTGTGTGTTAATGGCGGCTAGAAGGTAAAACAGAAAAAGAGAAAGGAAAGAAGGACGGGGAGGGTGTTTTTGACTTGGTCAAAATTTTCACAAGTTTCACAATTGTCACATTTAGCCCTTTTAGTTTTAATCCCCTTAACTATTCGTTTTTTCTTTACTTTTCCTTTTCTTTTCTAGTTAATAACAACTTTTAGGATAACATTCGTTAAAGTAATTAACAATCCTTAGGCCTATCTCATTGAATTAACTATTCTTTCCCTCACACCACTTAAACAAAATATCTGAGGCCTAAAACGTACGACAAATCACGAACGAATACAAATCGTATGCCAAAGAAACTCCAGTTATTAACCATTTGACAGATTAATTTTTCTCAAACACTTTTAATGATGAAGACAATTTAATATTTTCTCCCCCTTAAACGATGACCCGTTTTCTATTTAAAGAGCTGTAGTCATTGTTTAGAGAGTCAAATATTGATGAAAACATTTCCAATTAATGTCTTGAAAAGATTGATTCGTGGTGGCAATAAGATTTCTCTTATTTAGACAAATTAATGCACTGAAACGTACACTAACCCGTGTTAGACCAAGTTGTAAAGTAAACTTGATCCCTTTGCATGATTTGGCTTGTGAATCATGCCCGAGAAAATTAATTCCCGTTGTGAGCCAACGTTTTCCAAGGAAATACGTGACTTTAATGCGAAAAACGGGTTGTAGTCAAAAATAACTACAAGCCATAATGGGCATGTTTTAAAAATGTACAACTTTTATACGGACTCTATTTATGGCGTCGTGTCAATATTGATCGACATTTCTAAAGCCGTAAATATTACCGTACTAAAAGACATGCCCGATTTAAGAAACGAAAAAATATTTTTGGATTTTCTTGATTTTATAATTTTTTATGGTTTTTCTAGGTTTTATATTTTTTATGGTTTTTCTTGGTTTTATATTTTTGTATTTTTCATTTTGTGGTTTATATATATACGATAATATACATGATCACGAACAAAGGATACGCATGAATAGTTTACCACCACTATTCAGCTGATTCTTCTGCCAATTCTTTGAGAGTCGCTGGAGAGAATGATTTCATGCCAAGCTTGTCGATCAAAAACTCGATACGTCCTCGATCTAAGGCTTGTGCCAGCTGATACTCGATGGTGACAAAATACAGCTCGATCACTCCGTTTTCCACTTGCTCTTTAATGAAATGGTAGCGAATGTCGATGTGCTTTGCCCGGGAGTGTTGAACGTAGTTGCAGCAAAGGGCAATGGCGCTCTTGTTGTCACAATACATCGGGATTTTGTTGAATCTCAAACCGTAGACAGTTAGTTGTGATCTCATCCAAAGGACTTGAGCACAACAACCGGACATGGCGATGTATTCAGCCTCCGTGCTAGAAATTGCAGCGCTTTTCTGCCTTTTTGAAGACCAACTTATCAATCTGTCTCCAAGGAGTTGCACAGACCCAGAAGTGCTACGCCTCGTGTCTTGACACCCAGCATGATCGGCATCTGCGTATGATATTAAAGCAATGGAGGAATCTTTCGGATACCATAGACCACGATGAAGTGTTCCTTTGAGATACCGAAAGATCCTTTTAACAACATGTAGGTGCTTTTCGATAGGCCGAGCTTGATACCGGGCACACATGCATACGGCAATTTGCAAATCAGGCCTGCTAGCAGTCAGATAGAGAAGGGTGCCGATCATCCCACGGTAGAGTTTTGGATCGACAATAGTCCCATTCCTATCTTCAACTAACTTGGATTTCTCCACCATTAGAGTGTCCACGGGGTCATAATTTTCAAAGTTATATTTCTTTAAAGATTCTAGAGCATATTTGGATTGATTAATAAAGATGCCTCTGGATTCTGAGAAATTTGTAATCCTAAGAAAAATGAAAATTTTCCCATCATTGACATCTGAAAGCGTGTGGACATTATCTTCTGAAAGCGTTTTGACAATTCTATGTTAGAGGCAGCAAATATTATATCATCAACATAAATTTGTACCAGTATCATGTCGTTGTCCTCCTTGAGAGTGAATAGAGTGAGGTCCACCTTGCCTTTGGAGAAGCCTTCCGAGATGAGATATGTTGAAAGGAGATCATACCACGCGCGTGGAGCTTGTTTCAACCCATAGAGAGCCTTCTTAAGCTTGTACACATGATTAGGAAACTCCGTGCTAACGAACCCATCCGGTTGACTAACATAGACTTCTTCCCTTAGTTCATCATTCAAAAATGCCGTCTTCACATCCATTTGATAGACAATCATGTTCATATGAGCAGCATACGCAAGGAATAGTCTAATAGCCTCCAATCTTGCAACAGGAGCAAAAGATTCTTCAAAGTCGATACCCAAGGCTTGTTTGTATCCTCTAGCAACCAATCTAGCCTTATTCTTCAAGACTCCACCCATCTCATCGAGTTTAACCTTATAAACCCACAACAAAGTAAGGATGTTAACCTTGTCAGGGAGAGGAACTAATTCCCATACTTCAAGTCTTTGGAATTCATTTAGTTCCTCTTGCATGGTTTCAATCCAAGATGATTGAGTCATAGCATGTTGCCAGTTTTTAGGTTCAACTTCGGAGAGAAATGCATCAAAATAGCAATAGAGTGCACTCTCTTGTAATTGATGGCGTGTAGAGACTGGTCGATCGAGACTTCCATTGACATTCCTAATTGGGTGATCTTTTGTCCATTTGGTGCTGTGATTTTCAATCCGTGGTGGTCTGGAATGAACAATTGAAGGAGCTTCTTCTGAGGTAGACGCGGCTGAAGGGTTTTCAGGTATCGGTATACCAAAGAAAGGAAGCTCTTGTAGGTGAGCATATTCCAAATAGTGATCAGTAGAATCCTCTTCAACATCATTAGGCACAAGTAAGGGTGACGATTCAGGTGTAGTTTGAGAATTACTTGGTTGAGGTGCATCCGGTTCAATGTTAATTGAAGATGCATTTGATAAATCTTCATTAGCTTGAGCAACAACTTCAGGGATTGGAGCTATCACTACAGGTGCTGGAACTTCATCATTTGGGGGATCAAAGAATTCATCAAACAACGGTTGAAATAGTTTATCCCACTCGGGCCTTGTAGGTGGTAAAAATGATGTAGAAGTAGGATTATTGGGAACTAATCCGGAACTAATAGCACCGGTTCCCATCTCGTGAAGCGCGGGTTCAGCGCTGCGTTGCTCAGAAGCCATCGCTGTCAGCTCATCAAAATCTGCGTCCATAGTTTCTACTATCTTACAAAGACGACGGTTGTAAATTCGGTATGCTTTCTTGGAGGGTGAGTAACCAATGAAAATACCTATATCGGCTTTCGGTTGAAGTTTGCCCAAGTTCTCACTATTAATGTTTGGATAACAAAGAGCCCCAAACACATGAAAAAATGAAACATCGGGTTTACGATCATGTAGAAGCTCGTAAGGTGTTTTTCCATGGCGTTTCCGAATAATAGAACGGTTTTGGGTGAAACATGCAGTAGATATAGCTTCTGCCCATAAGAATAATGGAGCGTTCGCATAAATCAGCATAGTCCTAGCAGCTTCCATAAGCGTACAATTCCGTCTTTCAACGACACCGTTTTGTTGTGGAGTACGTGCAGCGGATGTTTCATGTGAAATACCAACTTCTTCATAGTAATCACGAAGAGTCTGGTTGACGAACTCTGTTCCATTATCTGTACGAATACGGCGGACAGTAGTATTTAAACGTACCTGAATGAATTTTAGAAAAGTGATGATAGCCTTCGGTGCTTCATCCTTTGTACGTAGAAATCTAACCCATGTAAACCTGGAGAAATCATGCACAATAACAAAAATGAATTTCTTACCGCTCACACTTTCGGTTCGCATTGGCCCACAAAGATCCATATGCAAAAGATGAAGTTTTTCTTGATTGGTGTCTTCAGCTTTGGACTTGTATGACTTCTTGGTGCTTTTCCCCCTTGAACACGCAGAAGATAAATGGTCCTTGTGAAATTTGAGCTTTGGAAGACCACGAACTAATTCGTTTTTAGCCAAATGATTAATAGCATCAAAGTTGAGATGAGATAATCTGCGATGCCATAACCATGACTTGGTCTTAGATGCTTTGGAGAGAAGACATACTGGAGAGGCGGCCATCATGTCTTGTAGGGACAAAGTATAAAGATTTGCACCACGAGATCCCTTCAACAAGTCTTTTCCTTCCAAGTTGCGGATGAAACAAGTATGTTGTCGAAAAGCAACCTCTAGGTTGGAATCACAAAACTGTCCTACTGAAAATAAATTATGACCAAGACCTTCTACATAGTATACCCTTGAAATCGTAACGTTTCCAATCTGATATTCACCATACCCCATTATCTTTGCAATATGATCATTACCGAATTTAACCGTTCCAAGAAACTTGCTGATGAAATTTCGGAGCATCGAGCGATCTCCGGTCATATGCTTTGAGCAACCGGAGTCCAAATACCAGAGGATGATTTGGACCACCTGAAAATATCACCAGACGAGGACAATGTATAGGTTTCAGAATCTGAATGTTCCTTGTTATTAGCAGGTACAGATTTAACGATCTTAGATTTGCTAACCTTAGGTTTCTTAGATTTCCTAGCCTTCTTCCTAGTTGGTGGTGTAGAATCAAGTTGGCTTAAATCCTGTGGTATTTCTTCACTGATAGGCACTATAGTGGGGGCTGACCTAGTTAAAGGGCGCGGTTTCCATACTTTAGTGCTAGTGTGCCTAATTAAAGGACGCTGAGACCTAACCTCAATGGATGCATTCCTAGTTAAAGGGCACATTGTTCCATTTAATGTAAAGGTCGTACCAGTGGGACGCCATTGCCATCCAACTTGGGTACGAGTTCTCCCAGTTGGCTTCCATTCAAGATCATTCCTAATAGCATTCATTTCATTCACATGATCAATAAGACACAAATCATGTCGTTGGGAAAACATGCATTCATTACAATTCCAACATTTCAAATTAGAATTCACAAATGGTTTAGGCTTCTGCACAGGCGTAGAGCTTTTAGTCTTAACATGATTCTTTTTATTTAAATCTGAACTGATATTCCTAGTGTGAGCTTCTACTTTCTTCTTGATGGTACTACTAGTGGAGGGCTTGATCTTATCTTTCTTGAGTGGCGATCCTTTAGCCTTAGTACTCTTTTAATCCTGTAGAAGGCAAAGTGGGAACATTAGCAATAGATTTTAAAGGTGCCTTACTTGATGGTGCCAATGACGGTTTTGATCCTGGGGTCTTATTGAATGGAGTTACAGCAATGGGTCGATTAGTGAGTAGTGCAGAACCTGGTTTTCCTATGTATTGCAAATATGCTAAGCAATATTGAACACGCTTAATATATTCATGAGCTGAATAATAGTAACTGCTTGAGGGATCTAACGCATACAAATCATCTAAAATATCCCTAACAAGATCTACATGCTTAATTGCATTCCTCATATAATCATCGTAGGTAACCGGGTTTTTCTTATGGAGTGGGTTCTTATAAAGCACTACTGAATTGGTTGTTGGAGCACTAGAGGACGGTGTAGAGTTGGTAGCTAAGTTATTAACAACTTCTTGTCGGGTGAGAAGAAGTGTCTCCTTTAACTCGGCCAAAACCATGTTTTTGTCAATGAGCTGGATGTTTAAGTCAGAGATTTCCTCACACTTTTGGTTCAGTTGTTCAACATAAAATTGTTGCTGTGCTGCATTAAAAGCTAAGCGTTCTTCTATTGAACCATAAAGAGCGGATAGTCCCTGTCTTGCCCGATCCATCTCCCCTAGAATAGATGAAAGTCTAATTTCTAAGTCCTGGTTTTTAGACTCTGCAGCCTTTAGTTCCAATTTTAGTGTTTCATTTGATGACACGTCTCTCTTTAATCACATAATCTCTTCCTCTAATGTCTTAACTATCTCAATCATCTTGTCACTCGTCTCAACACTGTTTTCACAACCATTTGTTATCAAAAGATCCTCATTTTGAGTTTGTTGTTTTAATTCTAAAGATATACAATGTTGTTCAAGTTGATTAAAGCGTTTTGTAAGTAAATTGTAAGAATCTTGAAGCTTTAAAAATTCAGCGTTAGATTCGTGACAAGAATGATATCTACCTCATTTACAATATCAGCAACATTTACAGAGAGATCACACACATCATCACATATATTCACAGCATCACATTTAATCATAGCGGATGTAAGCTCATTCGAATAATTAACATTCACAGTAGTAAGCACATCACACGAAATTACTTGGGACAAGAATCGGTCATATTCGGATAAAATCTTTTCCTTTTCAATTAATTGTAGTTCGTAAGCGGTGTCCATTTCATAAAACACTTTTTGAACTTTTGCAATTTCAAACTCGAGATTTTCCGAAAGAGATGCAAAACTTCTTTTTAGACTTTTGACAAACGGATTGATCTCATTCTTAAACACCTCGTTCATGTGTTCGAAAGCCCATTCTCCGGCGTTTAGGCCATTTGAAGTCGTACATTCCCGAATGACCTTGTCAAAACTAGCAAAGTATTGATTAATCTCTTGCAAGTTTAACCATACAGTGCTAACAGGTGGAAGATCCTTTGGAATTTCCTTAGGTCCTTCCATTTTGACAAGTGTAGGAAGTGTACTAGGGTTTTCTTCATTTAACATGTAGGTTGGTGCTGTGATGAGATCTTTATCCATATGGAAGCGAATTCTAAAATCCGTTTTTGCAAGCTCCTGATTCATTTTAAAATAATCACACTCGGGATATTTTGCAAAGATGTATGACCGATTCTCATCAACTAGATCCTTATTTGTGCGATCCTCGAAAATAACAATCGGGTCTAATACCAATCCTAATTGGGTTGCATTATAAAGTCTTGGACTATGGATAAAAGCTTGTTTTGCATACCGTGGGTTAGGGGGAAGGCCTTTTTGACGCGATAAGTTAAACTCTCTAAACGATGCGTCAAATAAGTGCACTAGTTGAGAGGCAGCGTATTGTCTTAAAAGCAAATAATCTAAACTTCTAATCTTATTAGCCACATTAATTTCCATTTCATTCTTTTTAGACTCGAGTAATTCAAAATCCGTTTGAAGTTTGTGAAAATTAGTGACCACTAACTCTTTTTCTTTAAGTTCGTTAGAAAGATCTGCTCTTAAGGTTTCAATTTCTTGCAAATGACTCATTTGTTTGTTTCGAAAATGATCATATTCGGGATTTGTTAGAACAGTGGACGAAGGAACTAATTCCAAAGTTTGAACTTTTTCGTTGCACAAAGCAAGCTCAGCAGACAAATTCTTATTCTTAGCTAGGGTTTCTAAGAGTGCAGTATTCATTTGGCTAAGTAATGTAGCAGAAACCATGACCAAATCTTGTTGAGCAGGAGTATGCGTATGCGAAATGGCTCCCGGTTGTGATTCACTCAAAGTCTGGGGACTCACATTGATATTACTATCATTGATTGTCTCCTCGTTTGAAAGACTCACCACCGAAGACTCATTCGGATCAGCACTCTCTTGCCCAACTTGATGTGGTTAAATACTAGTATCAGTGGTATTAGTAAGTACCTCAGATATTTTATCTGACCCAAAGCTAGAGATAGTTGCCATAAGAACTGCCTGAGCAGATGGAAGATCATCACAGTCTGAATCATAAGCATCCAGATCATCTGCTTGGTATGCTGCGTTCTGTGTAGTGACAACTTCTTGTTCAGCAATCCCTGGATCAGCAAGAAATGCAAGCTCCTCTTCATCAAGTTCCTGTCCTTGTGCCTGAGCGTTTACCAAATAAATATTCTCTGCAAACCATTGACCATACCTTCTCCTCTTAGGTTTTGTGCAATCCTTGGACATGTGACCTTCTTCCTTACAGTTGTAGCATGTAATCATTCTCAACTTGCCTGTGGAATTAGCCCGTGGAGGAGTGTTGACCATTGGAGCAGGATTGACCGTGCGTGCATTGGTGGTTGATGTAGTGGGTCTCCCCTGATAAGGTTGAATAGGTCGAACCATTACCCTGCCATTCTCAATAGTAGCTTGTTGTCGAGAATTGGATGAATTCCTCAGCTGATTGTTAGTAGGAGCTGGTCCTCTAAATCCTCGTTTGCTCAATGTCCTTGTGAGATAAGCAGACATAGTGGCTAACACTTCAACTGGGTCAGTTCCTTGTTTGAATTCAGGAATGGGGACTTCATCATTATCACAATACATTGCTTGGTCTTGTTGAGCTGCATAAGCACTAGAAGGAATACTCATGTGGTCAGAGTAGCTTGATGGATATGCTGCATTTTCTTGATAAGAAGAATATGATGACTGAGCATAAGGTGCAATGCTTGCTGGTGAATATGGGTGAGGTTGTGAGGCATATTGTGATGTTTGTGGTTCTCTCTGAGACGAAGGTACATTAAACCGATATTGTTGCTGATGTGAGGTGGGTGTTTGCGGCAGAATCGAATATTGGGGGAAGCTTGGAGTCATGTACGGTGATGGATGATAGGCTTGGTGTCCCATGATATAAGGAGTGTTGTTGTATGACAAGCTTGGTTGATTTGCCATCAAAGCTAAAGAATCATGGTACATACCTCGAGGCGAACGGTGCATGATCACGTGTTTCTCATGCTGCTGAAGAAAAGCATAGAGTTGATCCAAATTGCACTTATGCAAATCCCTGGTTAACTTAACATCGGTAATATACTCACCCCATTCAGCTTGAGGTAAAGTATTCAAAAACTTGGTTTTAACCTGGAATGGAGCAATCACGAGATTGTATACATTCAAATCATTCATGAGAGTAGTGAATCTGAAGTAGTAGTCGTGAAGCGTTTCCCCTGGACTGTACGTGAATCTATCAAACAGATCATACAACTGACATTCCCGTTCCTGTTTAGTGAGAGACGTACCTTGTAGCAAAACTTTTAGACGTTCCCATAAATCCTTTGCAATCGTATATTGACTTACCATTCGATAGATGTCATGTGGAAGAGCTTGGAGAATGGTTTGAAGAGCCTTTTCGTCTGCATCGGCAACAAGTTGTTGAGCTGGTGTAAGTTCTTCAAACTCCCGTGGTCGAGTCACATTGTTAACCACGATGGTACCATAATCAAGTGGACCATTTAGAATTGACTTAACCATAAGCCTCCCATATGTAGGTTTTCCCTTAATGTATGACATCATACGGCCTTGCCATGCTTCAAAGACTTCTTTAATGAGCATTGGAGGGCGATTATCCGTTCCCGTAATGACGGAAATATCCGTAAGTGATGTCATCTGAGGCATTAATGAATTCGGATTCATTTTGATCACTTCAAAGAGACAAAGATTATCGGTTGATCGAGCAGTGAAGTAAAGTTGTGAGTTGTGTTGAGTTTTTGTGTAAGAAACCAAGATTAAATCCTCTAAAAATCGTTGAAAGAACAAGTAAAAAATCCCTTGG
This sequence comes from Glebionis coronaria, assembly GCA_025667525.1. Classification (NCBI taxonomy): domain Eukaryota; kingdom Viridiplantae; phylum Streptophyta; class Magnoliopsida; order Asterales; family Asteraceae; genus Glebionis; species Glebionis coronaria. Next base: position 787,957 of record JANFOE010000142.1, on the reverse strand, counting down.
TTCGGAACAATTGTTGATTCGGAAGAAACTGGTTCGGAACTTCCTTGATCTGAAAAGTGTTGATTCAGAAGAATCTGATTCGGAAGTTCTTTGATTCGGAACAGTTGTTGATTCGGAAGATTTGGTTCGGAACTCTTTGATCCGAAACTTTTGGTTCGGAAGAAACTGATTCAGAACTATTTGATCCGGAACTTTTGGTTCGGAAGAAACTGGTTCGGAATTCTTTGATCCGGAACTTTTGGTTCGGAAGAAACTGATTCGGAACTCTTTGATCTGGAACTTTTGGTTCGGAAGAAACTGATTCGGAACTCTTTGATCCGGAACTTTTGATTCGGAAGAAACTGATTCGGAACTCTTTGATCCGGAACTTCTGGTTCGAAAGATATTGGTTCGGAACTTTACTGGGAAAAAGCTGGTTCGTGTATTGTAACACTCGACTAAATATATTAAGAACAAACCCAGATTTTTACCAAATTACCCGAAAAGTTTTGTGATTTCTACTAAAAGAAGTAAAACCAAATACTTATCTACTAATCCCAACAACAAAATCACCAAAAACTTCAAGAATCAAGATAGATTTTCCTAAAGAACACTAATACAATCAAAAACTAAAGAACAACACAAATCATTACCTTAAATCACCCCATGGCTCTCTGATACCAATTGAAGAATGTTGATAATCTTATGAATCAATGAAGTGGGTTGAAGATTTCTAGAGAGAGAAACTAGTGAGAGAAAGTGAGAGAGAAATATGTGTTTTTCATTCAAATGGGAAAAAGAAACAATCAACAACCAACCCCTTTCCATGGTGGAAAGGGGTATTTATATCCAAGCCCCTAATGGGCTTGGGCCGACCCATGACAAGCCCATGGGCCGGTTTCTTACTTAACTAAATAAGCAAACATTAACTACGAGCTATACAACATTAATAATATTGTGGAGTGACCGATACTTCTAATATACGTTAAAAACGTATTTCTAACATATTACCTCATAATTACAAAAATCTTGTCTTATAAGCAACCTTCATAGTTCTTCGATCTAAGAGCATACATGTGGTTTTAGGGTTTATCCAAGATATAATGAATATCACTGTATTGTTTTAGGGTTTATAAAAAACAAAGAATAATTATCATATCACAATGTTTAAGGAAGATCTAGCTACCTTCATTCGCTCCTCTCATAAACATAATTATTTTCGGACTTGGGAGGAATATACATGAGCTTGTTATTGAGTGAATGAATATTAGGGTTTTGAATGATATTTATGTTTTGAGAAAAAAAATATATGCGACGGGTTTGAAAGAGCTTTGAATTTTCATCATGACTTTATAAATTTGGTTTCGGATTGTTCAACACAATATCTAGTTTGCTCCATTGGTTGAGATGTTTTTGCTTGGACTATTAGACCTGAGTTCAAATCTTACATTTGACATTTATTTTTAGATTATTACGAAAATTAAAAAAAAATGATGACATGGCATTATGAGGTGCTTATATGGCATATCCCTCCTCTTATATATAATGTAATATATATATATATATATATATATATATATATATATATATATATATATATATATATATGACGTGGATTAGTAGGATGCTTATGTGTCATATCCCTTCTCTTATATATAATGTAGAGGTTAGTGGGCCGTGTCGTGTAATGACATCCAAGCGTTGCAACACGTGAATTGGGCACCGAGGCAAGGTGAGGTAGCCCGAGCATGGGCAGTGACCAAGGTTCCTCGACAAACAAGCGGTAGTGACTAAGCTTCCTCCCTCGACCAACGACCTAGGTTATTCAGCCACTACAAGTTATCCTCAGCTGTCACGACGCACGACCCTGTTTTCAAATAGCAATTACTGATACTCAAATATCTATACAAAGAAATATCACCATTTGTCCATTTCAAATTTATAATCACTATATCAAGACACCAGATAGCTAGTGTAATGCACATCTAATGCAAACAAACTACTGTAAGTCTGTAACTATAACATTTTTACAAATAACTCAGATCCAAATTTATGTCTAAAAATATTGATTAGCAACTTGTGAGTACTTATTGCAATTAAAGAAAAAAATAGAAACCTTTATGAGTTGTTGCTCCCACAAAGAGGTGAAAGTTCAAAGTCCCCACTGGTTTATGCAGCTTTAACAAAGCAGTCCATTTCAAGACTGGTTCTTTAAGAAATGACAATGACGAATGAAAATAATAGTTTCACACTATGTTTAAGTTTTCTTTGAATGCATTACACAGAAAGGTGGTTTATATGCACAAAGAAGTTTAATGGTATGATATTATTTCCTTAATATCTCACACAGTATTACGATGTATACAAAATTGCATTAATCTCTCACACGGTATTACTATGTATGCAACTTTTTGGTGAATACAGTTCAACATTTCCACAATTAAAATGATGATTTATTCAACCATGGACGGTTTGTTCAAGTTGCCTAATTTATTTGGTTTTTCAAGTTTCAACATTCAACAATTAGGATACACCCTTTATAGGGTATTAGGCGAGTACCCGCGCATAGCGACGGAATTGTCTGGCAGCAGATAATTAACGAAACACTACGTCGTGGTAAGATCTAAGTATAATTGCAAAATATTGTAACATGTGATAATTCAGTTCTAAATAAAATATCTAACACCAAACAACATATTAAAATCATTTATTAAAACTAAACGTCAAACAATAAACGATAAAATGTAACGACCGTTAATCATCGCGCAAAACTTCTTGGTATACAACATTTGAGGTGTACACTCCTTTTTCAGCAAACTGCTTGACTGGCTTCACTAAAACCTTGGTTGTTGATAATGATATCCCTCTGGACAATGCTACATAAAGTTGGCCATGGGAGAAAACAGAGTCAGGCAAATAGACCCATACATATGGAATTGTTTGCTCCTGAGCTTTATTCATGGTTATCGCAAAAGAAAGGTGGACAGAGAATTGCGTCCTCTTTAGCTTGAAAGGGAAAATATCTTCTTCTGATGGAGCTAGAGGAATTCTTGGCAAAAGCACTCTAACTCCAGCATGCTACCCGACAACAATTTCAGCATCGATGACATTAAGATCAAAGCGTTTGCATATCAACCTCGTACCATTACGTATCCGCGCTCAGGGAAAAATATAAATGTTAATGCCAATAGAAAATTTTGATATGTGAATTGTTGAGAATCTTCTTTTTATTTTAAATACTACTCCTAGCTGGTAAAAATCATCGGAGAATGCATTATATATTTATGTATTTATTTCAAGTTTGAATATTTAGTCAATATATTCCTGACATATTTTTACAAACCTCGAGCCCATCAAATACTTGAAAACATCTTTATTGACTTATTAATTGCAAACTGTTTAATTTTTCAGATATGTAAACTTTTAAACTTACATTGTAGAATTACTTTCCGATAAGAAATTTTGAATATTTTGTAGTTCGAAATTTTTAAATTTTACTCAAGATTATTGTAATAAATTTTTAACTTTGAAATTTTTTAAAAACTACCGATTAATAAAGAAGTAAACGAAATAATGGGTTTCCTCTACATAATTTACAAACAAATTTAATTTGTACAACTTTATAACAAAAAAATCACAAACCCAAAAAGCACAATACACAACATGCCAAAGTTGCACAAATAAAATTTAAATAGAATACATGAAAAAACACAAGCAGATCTAGATGAGTTTCCGTATCAAAGTTCAAAAAAAATCTGTAAATAAATTTTATTTCAAACTTTACATAAAAGTATAAAAGAAAGTTCAATGATAAACTTTATAAAAAGTTACAACACAAACATTATCAAGAATTGACACAGTAGATTTGGGCCGTTGCTAAGCAGTTTTCGAAGGCGGCTAGAGAGTTTCCGACAAGCTAAATAATTCTTTTGGCATAGGCTGAAAGGTTTACATAACAAAATATAAATCTGCACAAACTCAAGACAAAATTTAGATAAAATTTTTACAATAAATTTAACGAAAATAATGAACAGTAAAGTGTACAGTAAATCCGGCGACAGTAGCGAAGCAGTGGGAACGGAAATCCGGGCAAGATCAACAGCGGTGACACATACTCTGGTAGCACAAAATTTCTGACTATAACATCAACAATAAATGTACAAAACGAAATATGTCAAATATATAAAAGAATAGAAGACTAAAAAATATACAAGTAAATCCAAAAAAAACATTCAATGATTAAGAATACATTTGAGATCTACATAATAAAAAACTCAAGAAAAAGTCAAAACCTTCTATATGACAATCGCACCAGGGCCTCAATAGCGGCAACACCGACTTCCCGCAATCCGGTTGTGATAGAGACATAGGCAAAGGTTCTGTAGCAAAATAAAATACAAAATATAAAAAAAAATTAGATATAAATCTAAAAGATTGAAAGAAAAAACTTAATACTTGCCAACACTGATGGTCGCGGCATAGCGGTGGCTGTAGTGGCAGCTTTTTACGATGAGTCAACGACTGAAAAAAAATCAAAAATATTATAAAAACTCAGATCTATAAATACAACTTATAGATCTATAAAAGAAACCTGCCAAACATGATTAATATACATATATCTATTAAAAATTTCAAAATGGCTAAAAAAACCTTTTGGTGGTGACGGGTTTGATGATGGTTTGGTTTATATGGTCGTGTGGTTAGATGGTACCGCTGATGATTTGACCGTGGTGGCGGCGGTTGGTGGTAATGGATGAAGTTTTAGGTTTATGTTTTTATGTTTAGAGAGAGAGAGATAAAAAGAAGGCAAGGTAGTGTGTGTGTTTTGCATATTTTTTTGTTAGTAGGCAAGCTTTTATAAGAGTAAAGATATTTTAGTAAGACCCACATTTTTTCAACCATTCTAGATTTTCAACTTTCAACTTTCAACCATATGGATAAATGCTTTATAAGATAGTAAAGATATAGATATCATTTAAAACAATAAACAAGACAAGAACATATAAAATAAGCTAAGAACATGCAGTAATCAGTAACGTACTCAGTAATCATATAACTTATACATGTCCCTTATTTATGTATTAGTAAGGTCGGAGTAGGACTATTCATCCTTTCGTCTTTCCTCATTCACTGGACACAAGGTACGGATTTTCCGTCCTTCAGTATGGACATCCTTTCCTTATTAGGATTCCCTGTTTGCAGCCAACTGTTTTCCCAAGTATTGTTTTATATGTTTGATTACTTATGTTACTTTTAAATGCCTAATCCATATACATGCATGACCAGTGTCACTAGTTATGGAGGTACCATAACCGTAACACTGGAGGCACCAATGTAATGACTTCCCCACGGTAGAGTGATTGCTCGTGACGTCCCTTTTCAGTTTGGCCATTTATTTATATTGTCACGTGGGGCGTATGGGTGCATCCTAGTTACATGTTTTACAGGATTTTCATGGTGAATGCGATGTGTGCCTTGCATCCTTCACAAGGTGTTTATCCCTCCTACCCAGACTAATTAATTAGAGGTAACCCCTCTAATTGCATGACGAGGACTCCCCTCCAAGTATTCATGCACGGTGGAACCTCATGACCTATATGGGCTATTGGCTAATTAATACAGTTTTTCATATAAAAACGTAAGTCTTTTCAAACTATAAAACTAGTTTTATGAACATGTTCCAAGTTATCTAGGACTTATACATTTCCGCTGCTATTAGTCTTTTATGCTTATGTCATTTCATGTTATACTTGTATATCCGTTCACAGGGCGTTATGCTCAACCGTTTTCCTTTCATGTTCCCAAACGGCATGTACTCAAGGGCGCTCGTAGTCTATTAGAGTAGGTGCATACGGCTTGGAAGCTATCTAGCCTTCACTACTTTATGCATTTTCCATACATTATGCTACTTTATTTCTTTGGACATTGTTTAGTCCTTTTTTCATTTTAGTACTTATATTCATGTGCGTGAGCTTATACTTGGACTACCGATGTTTATTTCCAGTATTTCCATTCATGGTCATTTAATGTTTTTGGACATTTACCTTGCATGCTTTGATGACACGTCATAATTACGCGTAATTCCATTTACCAAAATGGGATGTTACAAGATCTCATGGATGTCAATACCTCTAGAGGAAAGATTAAGACGATGTGAGAGTTTATCTAACTTTAATCGCCAAACAAAAATGTTAACTTTATGAGGAAGAACCTTATCCCATGTCGTCTTGGTGGGTAAAGAAGGCAAAGCATGATCATCGATTAGGTGTCTTAATTCTCCAATCTTAAACATCCCATCATTAACTAAAGACCAGGTACATTTGTCCGCATCAACACTAATATCAAGGAGGCTAATTTCGGCGAGCAAATTATTAAGGGAAGTAGTATTACGAATCCCGAGGGTGCTACTATGAGTCATCATGGTGATTTTGTTATAAAATTGGCTATATTATTACCCGTATTACAAAAAAAGATTTACGTATGTACAGTTTCATATATGAGTCATTATGACTCAAATATGAGTCATAGTGACTCATATATGAGTCACCATGACTCATATATGAGTCATAGCGACTCATATACGAGTCATAGTCCTACTTCTGTAATCAACTTATAAACTACAAAAATCGACCAGACTTCAATAAAAATGCTCATTCATAAATTAGAACTTGCTAAATCACATGTGATTATCATTGTGTCATTTCATCAAACAAATGATGTGCATCAACAATCATAACATGTGTTTTACCTAGAGTAGCTATAGAATTTTCTAAGCATAATCAAAATGAAAAAAAAACATAAAAATAAGCATAATCAAAACAACTTACAATCATCGACATCTAACTCGTCTCGTAAATCCATCATTAATGAAAGCTAGCGCTAAAAATTAGGGTTTTGTGGTGTGTATTTGATCGAGATAGTGTGGATCTCGTCGTGGTTGCTGGTGGTAGTTGGTGTTGGCGGTGGTGTTTGGTGTGGGTGGTGGCGGTGGTGGTGGTGGTGGGAGGCGGTGGTGGACGGCAGTGGTGGGTTGATGGATGTTGTGTTTTTTGTGTTAATGGTTGAGGAGGTATGAGGGAGCTTTTGTTTTTTTAACCTTGGACCATAGCATGAAAGTGGATTGAATGGTGTAGATGAGTCCATTGGGACTTTGTTAAATTAAAAGACTCTATTGAACTTTTGGCTTGTGGATGGTGGGTATATAAGCGACGTGGTTGTTGGATTTGGGTTTTATGTTTATCTCTCTCTAAAAACATATTTTTTGGTGATGGTGGTTTCGGTGACATATTTTATTTAGATCTATCACCCACGGGCCCTTCGATGCCGATGATCTTTTTGTTGTCGCCATAAACGGTGGGTAGCATTTGAGATCGGTAGGTGACGTTTGTTGGGTGGACTCTTTGTGGTCGGTATTGATATGTAGGGGATACATATGTAATTGATGGTGTTCTGAAGGTAATTGTTTGCTGTTAGTTATGGAGTTATTCTTCAATTAGAATAATGTGCAAGTTGGTTAGTTTAACCTAATTTTTTAGGCTTTTTGTTATGGGTAAGTCGCGCGAGGTGACTTATTTGTCAAGGATTAGGAAGCCGCTACACTTGGCTCGATTTAAAGAGTCAAGGTTATCCACATATGCCGTGGCGGGTTCACATTTCTCTTTAGGTATGGGTGTGTGGCTGAGGTTTCATACAAGCTGTTTGGTTTGTTTGTTTGTGACGGGTTTGGAAGCCGGTATACTTGACTCCATTTAAAGAGTCGAGGTTATCCGCATCTGGGCAAGGCAAATTATTTATTTGTAGCCATAGCGGGTTCACCATTCTCTTTGTAAAATCGAATAAAGGTTTTGAGCTCTGGCAATAAGAAACAATATACCGCTCTATAATAAGTATATAAATAACTCGTGCGCTGGTATGGCAAGTCAATGTATTTGCAGCCGTAATGACAACCTGTTTACCCACACAGTGTTGAGCATGGTTTCGTTGCCACCATTCATGGGGGTTGGTGGTTTTCATATGTGTATAAGGTGATGACTATAGTAATGTGTACAAACAGAAGAAACCCTAAGTTGCTATTCTCTTTGTGTGTGTTGTGTTGGGATGTGTACGAACAGAAGGAACTTCAGATGGCGCTTATTATGCTTCCAATTGGTTTTCGTGGAAGCTTTTATGGCGGTGATGACTCTTGTAATGTGAGAGAATTTTTATCCTATCTTGGTGGGGCAATTGCCAGATGGCATAGCTTATGTTGCTGCTATGCAACCGGATTAGTTTGCAGCCAGTTAGCGAAATTCAGATACTTCTATGACCTGACCACACACAGATCTGAGCCTAATTATTTATTGTATCACAATTAGATCTGAGCCTAATCATGCATCAAAATTACGTGTGTCGTGGATTATTGTTGATACGTCTTTGTGTTTCAAAAGAAGTCTAATGCACTAATACATAATCGTACCTGAACTGGGGAAATTTTGTGCCTTTTGGGTGCTACTTTATTTTCAGAGAAGCGGTGTGAAGCAACAAAAACAAGGGAAGAAAGTTGTTCTCTCTGAGTTTTCCTAATGACTATAGAGGGGTATTTTCTTAAGCTTGCACCTTTTTGGTTGTTGATAAAGATGAGAGATAAAATCTTATCAACTAAACTAAAACTTAGATTAAAATGAGAAGGCAAAGTCTTGATAACTGTTATTTAAGAAGATAAAATGGAGTCTCAGTATGCACAGTATGGACCACCGTATTTTATGTTGAACAAAACTGATTCTTACAAGCCTCATTAGTAAATGGACCAACTGTGATCCAGTTGTATTGTCTACTTTTTGGCTGTACACTTATGTCTACTTTAAAATATGTGATTTTTGTTTGAGACAACAAAATTCACATTTAACATTAGAATGAAATGAGTGGCTTCTTTGTGCAATAAAGTTTTCATCTTTTAGTGATTTGGTTCTTGGTCTTTTAATTTACGATAAAGGATCTAGCCTAAAGTTGTTCTTGGTCTTTTAATTTAGGATACAAGATCTAGCCTAAAGTGGTTCTTTGTCTTCCGTAATTCTTAAGTTTCAAGTTCATATTGTTCTTATACCAACAATAGTTTTATTAGGATTAATATTTTTAGGCTGATCTCAATATGTGTGGGACGACAAGTGTGTATATGCGGACCAAGTGTTTCATGGTTATAGTTTATGGAGTACGTTATAAGTTCCTCCATAGACCATAGTTAGAGGTGTCATATTAACCTGTTTATCTATGAGCGGGTTGATTGAGGTCTCTATCGAGCTGAACAAATTAAAAAGAGAACTAGCTTAATAAAGTATGTGTTGTATGGTCAAAAGTCAATTAAAAATATATTTTTAAATGACATTTGATACAAAAGTAATCATATGATTTGGAATATAGTAAAAGTTGGTTTTGGTACATGTGTACTATTTATGAAATAGTTGTGAAAATGGCGAGAGTGGAGGATTTACAAAAGTTGGTAATTAGCAACCCTAATAATGATATTAGATTAATGTTGATCAAGAATATTAACCATGGTTAGGATAAAAAAGTAGTTTCTCAGTAGGTGTTTACAAATTGGTTCAAGTTAACGGAATATGGCAATGAGTTGTTTCTCGATGTGTGAAGATGCCGACATTAGTTAGGTAACATGTTCATCTTGCAACTGAATTGTTACAGTTAACCTGTTTGATCCGTTCTACACTAGGAGGTGGCTAAATGAGTTTTTTAAAGCATTCTTATTAATAATGAACGTAAATGTAATTGTGATGCGCTAACTAGACCTAGAGTATTAATTACTTCGAGTTTATGTTAAGTGTTTTGACTGATGTATTTAGATTTGGAAGACTTTGGAAAAGCTAAAATGGGTTGCATATATGATTTGTCTTAGAGGACCGAAAGGGATGCCGAAAATAAGTCTTTATTGAGTTAAAGTTATAAACTTTATTATTTTTGAGAAAAACTGAAGGTAAATGTGTATTTTTTTGTCATTGTTTGTGATTAAATTTGTTTGTTTATAATGATTTGATATCCTAAAATTATTTTGACCACACAGAATCTACATATCAAATGCATTGTATTAGCATAGGTAAAAACAAAATTTGTCAATAGACAATGTTAATGAAGGTCCTTTCGACTTTATATTAAGATTTAATGTTGTCAAGTGTTCGACAGTTCATAGTTTTGCTTTTTCCTGTCTGTTGTTTGGCACTTTTTTTTCGCAGACACTTATCAACACTCGGAAAAGTTGACAATGGTGAGGAGATCAGATGTTTTGTCATGAAGAAAAAACGGGTTATAACAGACGTGGTGTGTACAAGTACTAAGCAACACAGTTACCCGAGAGATGAGCGATTCTGCATAGGAACAGACACATTTGGTGAAGGTGATAATAGCTCTTTCCAAACTCCGGTTTCAGGTTGAACCACCCCCTAAAATGTACTACATAATTGATACAATTGTGTAACGAAATTGCTCATATATGGACTCGAAAGGGTTTATCGGACGTTGTTGTTGCCATTTTGGTACCCTTTATACATTTTCAATATGGTCAGTATGTACATATGATGAAACTGATTAAGTTACGGTTAGCAACATTATTTAAGAAGAGCTGATGTGCAGCAGCCAGCAAATGCCAACTGCTTGCATTAAACACTTGCAAAACATGTGATCGATCATCCGTTGTGTGTTAATAGTTAATTGAATCTTGCCACAAGTAGCACAAAAGCAAAGATGGAAGATTACATAAGATTATTGCGAGCGAACATTTAACAACCCGGGTGAAGCCCAGGCTTAAATCCTTGTATTCTATTATGGAATAGATTACTTTGATAATGCGAAATAGACTGGTCGTGCGTGTGAATCAGAAGATCCTGCTAATAAAACTAATGGCAATAATTGGGTCAAAGAATGGCACACAAAGTTAATAAAAGGGAAAATTCTTGAAATGCCCTAAGGTTGAATCCACTTTTCTAAAATGCACCAACCAAATGAAAATTTCCTAAAATGCCTTGTAACTTATGCGACTTATACAATTTATGCGACTTTTCCAAAAATGGAAAAAAAAGTTTAAAAATCTTCCCAAATTTTTTTTATTTTTGAAAAAGTCGCATAAGTTGCATAAGAAATTTTGGGAAATTCTCGTTTGGTTGGTACAAAAAGAAAAAAAGGATGACATTTTGGACATTTCAAGAATTTTCATTTAATAAAAAGAGGTTTGTGTTATGAATAATATGTGGATGTGTAGAATAAGGCACATGACCCAAGTAGGAATTAGGGTTTATCCTAGTATTTGTCTTATAAATACTCTTTGTATTTACCCTCTGAAATATATCAATTGAAGATTACATTAATTCTATCATTTTTTTCATAATACGTTATCATCACGCTCTAAAAGCTAAGTTTCTGGTTTTATTTTCTAGTTTCCGTCTAGAATACGGTAGCCAAGTAAGGTAATATCTTAAACTATCTTACAATCAAAATAGTATAATACGTTGATACTTAATACTAGTAGATTGGTTGAGCTTTAAGTGCCTTAAACAATATTGATTATGTCAATGTTTAGCTATGTCTTGATAATTTCATGCACATTGTTTCACAGATAAAATCTATTTCTGATATAATACGGTCAAAATATGTGATTTTTTTTTGTGTGCTTGCTATTAGAGTATATAACAAGTTTACTTTCGAAATACTTATAGTTAACATTGTAAAGGAAGAAAATTTATGCATGAATTTATCGTGGGTAGTTATAATATGGTTGGCTAAACGAGTAAAATGTAGTAGACAATATTGGTAACTATGGTACACAAATGACTAAGATACAACTTGATTGCTCATATTTGTAATAAGAAATAACGAACCTCCTCTATCACTATTTTGATTTGGTTAGTAAAAGTAATATAATGTGCTTTATCTTAGAAATGTGCATCATCTTTTTACCAAGTTATGATAAGTGAATGGGTATGTCTTCTTTTTTCTCATCCAGTAATGGGCATTACTACTATAAAGGCTAATATGAAATTTGAGTTGACAACAAATATTGATCGAGGTCAAACTAGCAATTGGCCGACCAGTTTTCTTAGAGCATATACAATGCTAAAAAGTCATAATGAATTTTTTTTATTAAATACATGATTTTTTTATGAGATTACATTTAATGCATTCAATTCATAACTCACTCTATGACTTGTAGTTTTCTTAATAGCTTAGAGTTACCTAAGTCTTTTCTAAAAATCCTTGAAAAGCTTTTACAAAACCTTTCACCAAAATAGTAAAAAGCTTTACAAAGACTTTAAAAAATTAAATTATTTTTTTTTGATGGTTCGAATTAGAGATGCTCTTAGATTAGTTTCAAATGTGAATGTTGCCTGTTTGTATAATTTTTATAATTGAAAGAGCTCAATAGATTATATATCTCTGGTATACGATTGTTATATGTATGTATGATTTGCTTGACATGCTAATAAAAGTGGTAATGTAGGTTTTTTTGTTTGCATAAGATATAATACACTTATGGGTAAACAAGAAAAAGATATGTTACAAAGTTATCATGAAATTTGTTATATTGGTAATAGAGCTATTAAATGCATGAATAAGATATCTCAATGGACTCATTAAGTGATATTATATGTACGACTTATTTGTCATCTTACAATACAAGGCAATTGATTAGTTGATTAATGATGACATATCTTATTACTATAGATTTTGTCTTATTATTTGATAATACGATAAGGCAATGTGAATATTATATTAATTTGTATGTGAAAAAACACAAAAGGCCTCATTAAAGAAATGTGAGCTCTCTATATTATTTGGCTTATATATATATATATTAGCTTAAAGACCCGTCTGACGTCGGGTATATTTTAATGGGCGATTTTAAAAAAAAAATAGATATTAATATTAAAGAAATTTATCGAGTTTTGGTAATAGATGAAACTAATAAAGTGAACAACCAATGTCCATTTCGTGAACACTTAAAAGTTAAGTGTAAAAGTAATTAAAAGAAAAGTGTGAACAATAACTCAGATATAATTACAAAATATTTGAAAAAACATTTAAAAATATATATTACAACTTCATTAGTTGGCGCAAGAATTGCTCTTTCATAGAAATATAAAAGATCATTCATGTTATACAGAAGATTTTTGTATAAAGTAACAAACAGATGTTAACATTAAAAAAACATAAACAGATTTCGATAATAAATAAAAATACCAATATAAAGATACATGAATTATTCGATAAGTATTTATTTTTAACAATCACAATAATATAGTTTCATGCATTTTTGTCTTCAACATGGACGTACATGAGACTTGAGAGTGGATAAAGTCAACAACCAATGCTCATTCTATAAACACCTAATAGATGAATAAAAAAAGTAATTAAAATGAAATTGTGAACAATGATTTAGATGTATATATAAATTACATAATATTAGAAAACATTTGAAAAAGTGTATTGTTCATATCATTAGAACCTTGTTCCTATACCATGTGTCACTTTTTTTGTAAACCACATTTGTTGTCTTTTTAGACCTATCCGGATCAGAAACTACAACCTTCAATCTTTTCTTTCTTTTCATGCTTAAAACAACTACGTATAATTTTTCATGAGTGAAAACAGGACATAAGAAACCTATTTTTATAAGCGGTTGGCCTTGAATTTCGTAAATGGTCCTTGCAAATGAAACTGAAATAAGGAACTATATTTGGACGATCTTAACGTAAACACTTGTCGGAGAGAGGAATTCTCAACACCTTTGTATGATAACTTTTTTTTCTGAAATTTGTTCCGTTAATAATTTGTACAATGTCGGAGGTATTATTTTACTCTCTTTAAACATGCAGTTTAGTGACTTGTTTAACGTAGTTTAATGAAGTATTTTTTAACACAGCCTGTTGCATGATTAGTGATTTTGATATTTTCATTTATATGTAGAACAAAAGGTTAATAAGAACATGTAATATTATATGGGTTTTTTAACACAGCCTGTTGCGTGATTAGTGATCTTGACGTTTTCGTCGCAATTATAATATGAAAAAATGAAAAAAGTAAACAAAATTGTTGATATTTTAAATTTATCGTAATATTTTCATTTACGGTAACGATCTGAAATTAAAATGAAAGTTAATAGTCGACAAAATCATAATGTTTATATACTTGTACCCAATGTTTTGGACTCATTTTGATTCGGTCGGATCAAAATATCAACAATTTTGTTTATGATTCACTCAAAACGACCCATTCGCATCAAAATGATATGAACTAACATAGGGACATTAACTGGCTTACATTTTTGTATCTAAAAGTTATAGAAGCATCACCTATACAATGTATTTGTCTCATATTTCACTCATGATACAACTACACATTGTTGTCAACTTGAAATATAGAATTACTACCTCCGTCTCAATATTATTGTCCATTATTCTATTTTGGGTTGTTTTAAAATTATTGTCTACTTCCAAAACTTCCAAAATTAGATAAATAATTTTGTTTGAGTTTACCATATTATCAGCACTTGAGGTTATTATTACAAACAATAAAGAAGTATAAAATTAATTGATTAAGGTTAAAACTGTCATTCTGCAAAAAGTAAGAGAGATAAAGCTGAAAAAGTGATATTTTTCTAAAACTGTGTGTCTTTTGTCCGTAGACAATAATTTTGAGACGGATGTAGTATTATTTTAATCAATATGAACGGAATATAATTGGAAATAGAAGATGATATTTAAGTCAATTTAATAGCTATCTTTAATGGTCACTTTAAAAAATAGAATTTACTATTACATCTTTATAGTTCTCTTTAACATTTACCACCTCTGTAGTTGATATATTATTCTGACAATTGTTTTGTTTATGATTCTTGCATAGCAGATAAGTTAGTATGTGTTAAATTCTTCAATCTGATGCCACTCTCATAAATTTGCAGTATCATTCTTATACATGGTCCTCCAGGAACATGTAATACATCATTAGGAAAAATTATCGGCACATAAACTATCAGTACATTTTAGCTCTAGGTGTGTATCATATGGCATCAGCTGCTACCACAACTAATCTTTGGAATTTCATTCAAGATTCATTATTAAATCGTAAGTATATGATATAAGAATAACTTACATAATTTCAACTATATAAAAAATAAATGCAAAAAAGTATAAAACAACATCAATGTAAAATGAGTTAGAGTTCCTTCTTAACTGAAACATACAATATTTAAGAATTGATCTTGTTTCAGTCGTCTCAAAAACCCATTTAACAATAAAGGTTGCTCTCAAACCATTACAGATAAGATATTACCAAATTTAAACATTATGTGGTTGAACTTCCACAAAAAAGTATTAGAGCATTAACTTGCTTCAAGATTTCAAGATTACCCACATAAATGTATCAATACAACGTCTATTACAACTTGCATAAAGATCTTAATATTTGATATTGGGTTAAAAGAGAGAATTTATGTATGCCAGACCAGTTTTGCGAGTAACTATATTTTACCAGTTTTGTTCAGAGAAACTTCAGCGCTATATATGATCAAATACATTATTCAAACCAACATCATCTATAATTTAACCACATCATCTATAACTCAAACTATCATTCTCGGCAAATACATTATTTTAAGAAGTTCCTGGATGGCGATATCTGTTTCAAGACATGTAATTCACTAATTTATATTTTATTACAGTTGAGGAAGCGTATCTTTTCTTTGCATTAAGATCAGCAAGGAAGAGTAGAGATCTAATGTCAAAGATTCTATTTAGTTACGCATAAGAGCAAAGGCTCTATTTAGTTACACATATGAGCATCTGAATTGCTTGTACCTGAAATAGAAATGAGCATAAGTTAGAGGCTAAAGCATGGAAGGTAGAAATTAAACAACAGAGACTATCAGAATACGTTACAAAAGTGGACGCCGAAATGAATATTACATTACAGGCCATCAAATAAAAGTTACAGCCAATACTTAAAATATGGCATGTTTCAGTTTGAATCCTATTTGACCCGTTAACCAACCCACCCGACGTTAACCAATGACACAATAGCTAATTCATTTAGCAGTTAACCTGAACTGTCTGACGTCCACATTTAAAAAGGAGGCATTGGTGATAACTGGGATTATAGTTAAGCTGACTTTTGATTCAAGCATATAAACCTATATTCGATATTGAGACGCATAAGCCAAATATAACTCAGATTAAAATTTTAATTCAATAAAAAAAGAGCCTTGTAATAAATCTATGCTTAGGAACTAACATAGGATAGTCATAACAATCCATGGTGGCCTCTTAGAGAAAGCAATATCCTATATAATTATTTCAATTAGCTAAGCTGTTAGACAATACTTACTAAGAAAATAATTTCACAGCCGAAATCAAGAATCATAAACCTGAACCTGCAAAAGAAATAATAAAAATAATCC
Source organism: Glebionis coronaria (assembly GCA_025667525.1). Taxonomy (NCBI): domain Eukaryota; kingdom Viridiplantae; phylum Streptophyta; class Magnoliopsida; order Asterales; family Asteraceae; genus Glebionis; species Glebionis coronaria. Next base: position 771,546 of record JANFOE010000142.1, on the reverse strand, counting down.
ATATGTATCATGATCCAAAAAATATTTGGATTTCGAAGCAAGATAGCTGATTATAAAGATTTCAACACAACAAAGTAGAACAAATTTCAAATCAAAATTTAATTTGTATTCAATTGTTGGGTTTTATCATGAATATAAAAATAACGGGAAATAATATAAATTTACGGCATTTCAATACAATTAAAACTTACATACTTTGTGGATCGGATCAAACTTCTGAATAATTGTAGATTGAAGTGTGAAGCATGCAAAGTGTATCCACATCAAAAGTAAGAATAACATCAATACAAATTATATCCAAATTATCACAACATGTAAAAAGATAATAAAAATTGCAAAATTAGAGAATGAAGGGATGTGTAATACGCATACGATAGAATTGGTTGTTAGTCGAGAGACTTTTTTTGAATCTGTGTCGGTGAAATTGAAAGAGTGTAAAAGAAAAATTCCATCAATGAGATGTTTATGTGATTTCGAATGAGAGACCCTGCTTGTTTTTTATATTAGGGCCCGAAAATTGTGCAAGAAGCTTTGATTATAATGTATCATCTTTGAAATTAGGACGATTCCAACTAAAGTGTTAGTTTTTACTTATTATTATCATTTATGTAAATTAATACTTTACAAAAATAACATGGTTAAATAATTTTGAATTTTTTTGCACAACCAAAATACATATGTAAGTTTTTATAAATACACTAAATTTTAAAATAATAATACTTATTTATTAGAAAAATCATGTTATAATGTTTAATAAATACATAATTGGCTGGAAATTTTTCATACAATAAGTTGAAAATTAAGAAACGTTAGTTTTCATATCTATTTTATATCGAACACGTTAAATAATTATGTTTTTATAAAAGAATAATAACATGTATAAGAAAAACAGCTTTTGACTTTACATATATAAATATGGTAACTTCTTTATTATTGTTTTAATGAAAAATGGTTAGTTTTTTTTAAGTTACACCGAGTTAAAAATTGATTTATATATGGGAATGTTATTTTAATGCCAAATTATTTTTTTATAAAAATTATTAAAACTATATTTTTTACAAAATTCGCACAGCAACATTTTTAATAAATTTTTTACTAAATCTTTGTTAAATAAGTTTTTTATTATGAATTTTTCATTCCTGAAATTCTTTATTAAAACTTTCTTTAAAAAATCTTATTTTTAGAAATGTTTTTAATGGCAATTAATTCAGTTCTGAAGATTATTTTATATGTCATATTAAAAATTGTGTATTAGTGGCTTAAATTAGGAAATGTTTTTTATGAGATTTCTAATGCTCAAGCTTAGAATAGTTGTACTTATGGGTTGATTTAGGAAATGTTTTTAATTTTGTAAGCTTAAGGAGCTTGTAAATTATTTCATTTTATTAGTTAATATAGATATATCAAATTAAATCAAATCAAATCAAAAACCCTTATATAGGAAGGATGGTGAAACAATTTCTTAAATACAAAATTCTATAAAAATGACACATGTAATTCATTAAAAGGTTTCCATAAATGCTTCAAAAAGAAAATAGAAATTACAAATGATGCCTTAAATACAAAATTCTATAAAAATATGTATGGAAGGATGGTGAAACAGTGCCTTAATACAAAATTCTATAAAAATGATTCCATAAAATGCTTCAAAAATAAAATAGGAATTACACATGATGCCTTAAATACAAAAATTCTATATAAATATATATATAAATTACAAATGATGCCTTAAATACAAAATTCTATAAAAATATATAAGGAAAGATGGTGAAACAATGCATTAAATACAAAATTGTATAAAAATAACTCCATAAAATGCTTCAAAAATAAAATAGGAATTACAAATGATGCCTTAAATACAAAATTCTATCAAAATATATATAGGAATTACAAATGATGCCTTAAATACAAAATTCTATAAAAATATATAAGGAAGGATGGTGAAACAATGTCTTAAATACAAAATTCTATAAAAATGATTCCATAAAATGCTTTAAAAAAATAGGAATTACAAATGATGCCTTAAATACAAAATTCTATAAAAATATATTATATGAATTACAAATGATGCCTTAAATACAAAATTCTATAAAAATATATAAGAAAGGATGGTGAAACAATGCCGTAAATATAAAATTCTATAAAAATGATTCCATAAAATGCTTCAAAAATAAAATAGGAATTACAAATGATGCTTTAAATACAAAATTCTATAAAATTATATATACGAATTACAAATTATGCCTAAAATACAAAATTCTATAAAAATATATATGGAAGGATGGTGAAACAATGCTTTAAATACAAAATTCTATTAAAATAATTCCATAAAATGCTTCAAAAATTAAATAGGAATTATAAATGATGCCTTAAAAAAAATTCTATAAAAATATATTATATGAATTACAAATGATGCCTTAAATACAAAATTCTATAAAAATATATAATAAAGGATGGTGAAACAATGCCTTAAATACAAAATTATATAAAAATAATTCCATAAAATGCTTCAAAAATAAAATAGGAATTACAAATGATGCCGTAAATACAAAATTCTATAAAAATATATATAGGAATTACAAATGATGCCTTAAATACAAAATTCTATAAAAATATATAAGGAAGGATTGTGAAATAATGACTTAAATACAAAATTTTATAAAAATGATTCCATAAAATGCTTTAAAAATAAAATATGAATTACAAATGACGCCTTAAATACAAAATTTTATAAAAATATATATAGGAATTACAAATGATGCCTTAAATACAAAAATATATAAAAATATATAAGAAAGGATGGTGAAACAATGCCTTAAATACAAAATTTTATAAAAATGATTCCATAAAATGCTTCAAAAATAAAATAGGAATTACAAATGATGCCTTAAATACAAAATTCTATAAAATATCTATAGGAATTAAAAATAAAGCCTTAAATATAAAATTCTATAAAAATATATAAGGAAGGATGGTGAAATAATGCCTTAGATACAAAATTAGATAAAAATGCACAACAATTATTAATTTCAAAAAAATTAATGTAAAAACGTTATTCATAACATTAAAATATACAAAATTTATTACCTCATAAGATTTAAAAACACATAAAATATTTATACAATATTATTAAAATTCCAAAAAAAATTTATGTAACAAATTTATTCATACCGTTAGCGTATGCAAATTCAATTAACTCATAATATTCTTAAATAAATAAAATATCTTAAACTACGTTATTTTTGTCTATTCTATGCTACATTATTAAAATATCATTGCCATAACTAAAACTATATATACTAAAATTCTAATACAAACACACATAAATTCAGTTTTCATTAAAAATATATATACTTAAAGCTAGCCCGTCCACCGGACGGGTCTAAAGGCTAGTATATATATATATATATATATATATATATATATATATATATAGTGACGTTATTGTGGTGATCATCTTTAAAATAAAAACAGTAAGAACCAATTTTAACCGTTGGATGTACTCACGATGATATGATTTGATTAACATTAAATCAATTGTATTTTTGTGATAATTTTAAAAACTAATGGTAGATTGTATAATTAATATCAGTTGACTTGAATCTTTAGCGTGACTATTATATGAGTAGCTACAAAACTCATTTTTGCATTCTTTTATTTTTTTGTGCGTCTACAAATTTAGGATTTTTTATTTAATTACTACTCATTTTTTTTTGTATTATTGACCATCCAACCACACTAATATTGTTTTTATTATTTTTCGTACGTGTGGTGCACATTTATATGTGATACACATTTTTTTTGGCAATAATCGCAACTGTTAACACCATTTAAACTCCATGTTTGTAAAAAAATATATTACAACTTTATTTTAGTATACTCAACTAAAAAACATAAGTTTATACATATAAAAAACACAACTAACTAAAAAAAATCAAATTAATACGTATTTAAAAAATATATAACCACCTAAAAAAACTCAAATGATACGTATATAAAAAAATACACAATCAACTAAAAAACACCCAAGTGATATGATATGAGCTGAATTACTCATATCATTTGTATCATAAAATGAGCTTAAAATGCATAAATACCATGAATTTGGCATTGTATTTGTTTGTTTGTTGTTTAATGTGTGTAGGTACCAAAGATCGTGAAAACCGGTAAAACTGACACGAGTTTGAAGAAAAGATCGACAATGCAAAAAATGAGCTCGATGATAGCGGATTTTAATCAAGTTTAAAGACAAGTGGGTTCCACAATTGCCATATGGGCCGGAAAGCCCATTAAAGAAGTTATCTGATTTTGGGAAGCCCATCACTTGACCAAATAATGGACGGTGGATTTTATTTATTTTCTAAAAATGGGTCAAGGCCCAAACGAGTGAAAAGTGTGTAATTCACTCTCGGTCAAACACACGATATTAATAAAACCTTACCCACTCACCACAAAATAAATTAAACGTATCATTCACTCTCTCACCAAATACACTTTTCAGTTTTCGATATTACTTATGTGAGTTCTCTCACCTTCATCTTTCACCCTCACCCAAATATTAACCAGACCCAAAACTTTTCATCCAAACCCTAATCAACCCTAATTAATTAAATAGTCCCATAAAAATTAGGGGTTTTCTGTCACCCGTGTGATTCACACATGGGGGATTTAATCCCCCACTTTTTCGGAACTGAAGGTGGAGAGAAGATTAAACGTGGCGACGTTTCATTGGACATGACAGCACATTCCTCCCATTCCTCCAATAAGAGAGAGACAAATCAGCCTCAAGTAGCACAAGAAGCACAAAAGGGCGCCACGTTGGCGATCCAAGTGAACAAGGACGAATCACAGCCATCCGATCTTAACAGAAAAGAGAGAGAAGAAGAAAAATTGATCCAAGGGCCTGAAATCACTTCTTCCTCAACAAACCCTCACCCCTCACCCTCTCATCTAGCCTATAAAAACCCCTCTCGAAATCAGTATGATTATCCCTTTTCTTTTCTTAGTGTTACCATGTCAAATTAGTTTTAGATTTGTGTAATTTCCTTTTTACAGCTTTGTAATATTTTATAATTTGATTTAATAAAGTCTTGATTCAATTTCAATTTCTGGCTTACTCTTGTAAACTGCTTAATGTTTTATTATTATTAAAAGTAATTAAAGTTATCTCAGTTGGATATTTCTGGTGGAATGAAAAGTACTGTCAAATAAAGTTGATTTGATTACAGTAATACTAAATAAGGTATTATTCATTTAAGTTTTACCATAGCTTAGATGGATAATATTTAGATAGATAAGGGAAAATATTTGTTTTACTGAGCAAATATTATAAAACAAAGAATTAGTTCGAAACAAGCTGCGAGTTCATGATTCATATGGTTCGAGATGTTTATTATGGTGATTTGATCGTGTTTGGGTGTTGATTTAGTCTAAGTCCGCTTAGCGCGAGATTTCTTCTCAACGGTTCTTCATAGGATGGTTAAGCACTTTATTTCTATTTTTATTTTTCTGAGTAGATTTATAGCTTAAAATGAATTTGTTTAGTTCCTGTTTTGTTTGCGAAACTGCTGAGTTTGTTTTATAATGATAGTCAGTTTGATAATTTTTATTCTGCTTTGATGAAATACTCTGTTAATGTTAGATAATCAGATTTGATGATTAATTAATTAGCTTCCGTGTTTTTGTAAGATTTATTCATCATGACTGCGATTCTTCTATGCTGATACGAGTCATGTTAATTTTTAAATGCGTTTTTATGAATCTAAGAGTAAGATCTGCTTTGATAGATTTGATTTAGAGGCAGCAGGGTTATTGATAAGTATGCGTTTTTAGTTTGTTTGCTTTAATTGAATTTGTGTTTGTTTGTATGTTGTTTGTAGTCTAATTTTTCAGTAGTATGCGAACTATCGTTAGCTGTGTTTTAATTTGTTTGGAGTTCATAATGGCAACTAGTTTCATCGTTTGTGCTTGAATTTTATAGTGTACTTCTCGAGCTTCATGGTTCACATTTAATTGATATTGCCCACTTTGTTGTATGTAACTTCTGTCTAAGCATTTTGTTAACTGATACAGAATAGCTGCTATTGTTTCGTCCTGAGTATTGAGTTTGAACTCATCTGACTTAAGGACCGTTTTGTTATCTGTAACCTTTTCACTTGTTCAGTATGACTTTTGAGGTAAATTTCCATCTGCTAGTTTCTATTTGACTAAAAGCATGTTTAATTTTTACTGATAATTGCACTATTATAGGATTTTTATAGTTGAGAATTTGTCACTGTTTGCACTGATTTATATGTTACTGATTATTATCATTTTTAGTTACTGCATTTGTTATTTGGGTTCTTGCCAAATATAACTGAGATTTGATTTGTAATAACTGTTATACTGTGCGATTGGGGATGATTGGTTTGGTATTTTTATCAAAATCTCCTTTCAAAATATTAATTGCAAAAAAATGTCCCCCTTAGGGATCGAACGCGTGACCTCTTGATCAGATGGCCAACGCTTCAACCATATGAGCTATCTCATTGTTTTTGTTATAAGTTGGTTTAAGTAGTTCATATAGTTTAGTCTTAATTAGCCATCAGATTTCGTTTAGTTAAGAAACTCTTATTTACTTAACTTTTCATTTAAATTCATTTTGAAATATTTCTTTTATATAGTTTGTGGATAATGAATAAACTAAAGTATGAAAAATGTTTTTATTAATCTTAGAAATTTAATTAGTTTAATTTAATAAATTAGGTTTAATGAATTTGTAGAAGTTAAATATTTTTCAAAAGGTTTAAAAATAGATTAAAAGTTATTCTAATTAAATAGTTTATTATTATTATTTTTTCTTTCCTTTTCATTTATAATTAAAATAGTTTAATTTTATTAAATAGTGTTAATTTATAAGTAAGAAATTACTTGTAGATTTTTAAAATAACGGGGTTTAACGATTCATGCACTTTAGGTTTATTTTAAATAGTTTAAAATTGGTAGATTTTAATTGTAGATTAAAAACCGAAAACCAATTCAAATCGATTGTCCAAATCAAAACGAAACGTCTCAAATTCATAAGATCTTCGTGTACAACGAACTCGACTCACTCACGTGTTTAATTGAATTCGTCATTGGTATTATTAGTCTATTACTTTTTCCTAAAGGTAATTTTCTAATTTACCCTATAACGTATCCAAATTATCACTATACTATCCACGACACATCAAAAATTTTGGCGCCGCTGCCGGAGATCTTGTGTACGATTCGTCTTTGTGGAGATTTGTTGATCTTTGATTTGAAGACCCTTTCCGTCCTCGGAAAGTTTGTTATTTTTCGATTATATAGTATGTATCGATTTTCTCGTTTTTTGTGAATAATATATTGTATTACGTAGAACAATAATTTTACATATCTTTCAAATAAGGCCTTAGTTGGGATTTCATCACCTAGCTATTGTATTCGAATCCAAAACAAAAATAAAGGCAAAATAGATAAATACGAATAAGAAGTTTGAACTCGATTTATACAAACTATAAGGTAGGTATAAGGCGACGTGCTATAAAAGGCCGTCTAAGGAAAAAGGTTTTTAAGTGCTTTGTGCCACCTCGATTTCCCGCTTGCTTGTGCGTATATTGAGAGGGACGACCTATTATTGGTTTGCCGACTCAAGTAGTAATAAATCTTATTTTTGTTGTTTACTAATTGAACCTCGAGACGTTTAGGTTTTCACCTATCGTTTCAAAGTCGACCGAGGGTAATTTAATTCCATAGTAGTTATCCTTATTCCTTGTTTTTTATCGATCATTTTTGATTAAGCAATACCAAATAAAATACCAAAAATAATCTTCTTCTTGTCTAAATTCTTTTCTTCAATCCTCTAAATTCTCGTTTTTATGAAAAATACCAAAAATAATCTTCTTAATCCTCTATCATGTTTAATTCTTTTTCTCCTCACCCTCTAAATTTTAATTCTTCCTTCTTCGATTGTATTGGGTGTGGAGAACCGTTATATGGTTTTTCACCATGTCGGTGGTGCACGTGTGAGCGTTGTGGAAACAATTTAGGTCACGATATACGTGTTGGATTTTGTCCTTATTGTAATGAGATTACTTCATATGGAAATCCGAATTTTTCGAATAATTCTCTCGATTTCAATCCACCTCCACACCCTACATACGAGACACCCTCGAGTGAGTTTTGTGGAAACGATTCTCATTTTGGTGATGATTGTTCGCATCGATTCTCGCTTAATTACGAGCAAGAACCGAGCTACAATCAAAACTTTAATGATAATTGCTATCCACAAGATTTACCGAGTTTATCACAACAATATCTTTGTTGTGAGTATTGTGGAGGTCCTCACGAGAGTTTTTGTTGTCAACCAAGAGATCAAAATTTTTATGAGCCTAATCCTTGCTATAATTCGATTCCTTCCGGTTTTGACCAATCTCCACAATATTCTTTCGATATTGAACGATTTGAAACAATGAATCAAAGAAATGTTGAAATTGTTGAAAAGAGCATTGAAGATTTGTTGCTTGAAAAGAGACAAATTAATCAAGAGATTAATGACATTACGAATGAATTAGGAAGTCGACGATTTCATGGTGAAATAATTGATGAGGGATTTAGACGAGATTGTGAACTAAGGATTAGACAACTTTCGCAAGATTATAATGGTTTAAGCATTGAGATTCGAAAGAAAGAAAAAATTCAAGAGGAAGAAAAATATCTTGCTAATCGTGAACTCGAGCGTTCTCTTCTTTTGGATGATGACGTGGATAGTTCTATTTCTTTGCGAGATCTTATTGCTCTACATCCTTCGTCTAGTGCTATTGTGCTTCCTATTCGTATCTTGCCGGCTATTGAGCCCGAGGATTCTCCCATCCTAGATGATGAGGAAATCTCTCATGACATCACCACTCCTTTTCATGATTCTTCCATCGTGGAACCCGAAAATTCTCTAAGCAAGGGGGACGAGCATATTAGCACTATTCTTGTCCAAAACCCAAGAGAGTTTGATGGTATTTCCAATGAGATGTGTGATTTGCCACATTGTGATGACTCAACTTCTTCCATTCACTTTGAGATTTTCTCCAATTCTAATGATGAAAATTGTGATAGAAATGAAGATTTTGAGAATGATTCTACTTCTAGTGAATTTTCTAATGAGGAGTTCTCCGATGAACTTTCTTATAAAGATGATATTCACGACTCGGATTTTGAGGGGTTTACCGATGGACCTACTCTTCTTCACCCATTTCCACCGGGAAATGAGGATGACAGTGATCCGTTTTATGAGAGGTTCACTTTTGAACTTGCTCCTTTAGACCCATTTCCACCGGGAAATGAGGTTTATTTGACTATTCCGATCCTTGAGAAGTTCTCCGATGAACTTACTCATTTAGATGTGGAAGACGTGGTTCTTCGTGATAAATTATCCAACGTCTATCTTCTCATTTCTAGGATCGAGGCTTTAAATTCTAAGCCTAATCCTAAGTCTTTCTCTCCATATCCTATTCTCGTTGAGGATAGTGATCCGCTTATGGAGGAGATTGATACTTTTCTTGCTTCTCATGATTCGATACCACCGGGTGTTGATGACATCGACCCGGAAGGGGACGCTCTCTTTTTAGAGAATTTACTTGATGATGATTTCGTCCCAAGTCCTCCTCCCACCCACTTTGACCTTAATGTGCGGGTTTTCCATGTGTCTCATATTGAGTACCATGACCCTATTGATCACATTCCTAAGGGTGACATGGTCGTTAAAGCAAAGAATGTTGATTCTACTTTGGATGAAACTTTTATACCACCATTACCATGTGCTTTATATGATCTTGGATTAGCATGGGGGGACGACACCGTGTTATCTTTTCCTTTCTCCACCGAGGACAAGGAATTCGACCCCGAAATCATTGATTTAGGGAAATCTCGGCCTTTCACCGATGTAATAATTGAAAGATTTTTCTATCATCTTGGTGCGAGTTTATCTCGGGGAGCATGCTACAGCCATACCATTATTTGTGACTACCATCTCTTTTTAGAGATTTGTGTTGGAGTTTTATCCTTTTGTTTGTCATCGGACAACGAGGATGAGATCTTTGACCCCGGCATCGTGCTTTATATTGGAATTTATTCCATTATGCCGGTTTTCACCATTTTCCCTAAGGACCAATGAATGCGGGGATCGAGTCGAGCTCATGACTCGGTGAACAAAAACGAGGTGCCTTGTGGGGGAGTCCCATACATTCTATCTTCTTTCTATTTTCTAACACTAATTAGGCTTGATCTTTCAAGCTCGTGCTCGTGATTTGTTGTGTTGTGATCTTAGGTATGACCCTAATATTTGAAGACTCTCGTGTTCGGTTTTTGCCGGTCTACTTGATCTTCCTTTCTTTGAATGCCAAAAAGGGGCACACTTTCTATCCCTTGATTTTTATCGACTAACGTTTTATCTTGAGGCATAATTAATAAACGGCTTATAGATTTGCGTGCTCTTTCCATGCTAGGAATTTGCATTAGACTCTTCGTGTCTTAACAAGGGGGTGTTACTCTTGAGCTAAGAAACATTGAGGACAATGTTTGGTTTTAGCATGGGGGAGTCAATCGATATAATCGCTTGCTTTTGCTTTTGTCGTGTCTAAACGTAATTGTTTTTCTCATTTTTCAATAAAATTTTAAATTTTTTGTGTTATTTTTAAGTTTTAATAAATAAAATAAGTGTTTTTGACACTAATGTAGGCTTTCAATAAGAATAGTTTTTGACTCGACTCGGTTTTTAACCTTAGCTTTTCCTTAACGTATTTGAATTAAGTTTTGCTAGGCTTTTATATAGGGAGCTTTAAAACGCGAAAGTCTTAATTTATACGAGTTAAGAACAAGAACTTTTCGCAAGCTCCTATAATTGATCCTAGAAAGTCGTCTATCAAGGGAACTTTAAAACGCAAATTCTAAAACTTGCAAGAGTATAAGAAGATGCAAGATCCTATAGATGACTTGAAAACCCAAAACTTTGATTTAATAGGCTAAGTATCCATTGATTTCACATTCTTGAAATTTTACAATATGGAGAACAAGAGATGATAGAGCTAATTATAAGTTTGGTATTCTTTCAGGAATTTATGTGAGTTAATTATGAGCCTATTCTCCCATCGCTTGTTAATAAAATTATTTGCAATAAATAAGGTTGAACGATTTGAAAAGTTACTTAGCTTCTAGCCCAAGATCGTTTAAAAGTTGCTCGGTATGGATTAGAGTTCATATCCAAGGCATAACTTATTGAAGCGGGATGCGAAGATTGGCAAGTCCAAAAAGGTCCTAACAAGACATGAGGGCTATGTTTTATTGCTAAAGATCTCAAGTGATGTGAAGATTCATTTATCAAAAATCAATATGAAGGATCGAGACACACGAGGAAAAGCAAAATACTCCCCAAAAGTCATGGAGAAGTCTATCCAAAAAGACCATAATAAGGTATGAGGATAAATGAAGCCAAGTCCAAAAAGAAGGCGGATCGTTGTAAATCAAAATCCCAAATAAAGATTGGAGAAAAATGAAGAAGTCGTGGTCCAAGTATGAATCTCTAAAAACTTCAAGTGAAGAAATTCCTATATGAAGAGAAGACCATTATTTCATGAACGTCTCTCAAGGTTTGAAGTATAAAGTCGCTGCCAAAAATCGGTCCGAGAAAGGTCTCAAATCGCGAAGCAAGTTATGCCAAGATATGAACTTTATGAGGGCCCAAGAAGCAGTTTTAAAAGATTTTGTCCTATAGCTAACTATTGATTAAATCGTTCACTTTATTTTCGGCCTAATAAATTATCGAAATAAGTCAACAATGCATCCTCGTGATCATTCAAGACAACAATAAAATATAAGAGATACACTTAGGAATAAGGGAGTCTAAGTGATTAATTGGCCCACATGAGTTTGTGTTAGTCTACCAACTTATAATAACAATGATCTTGTTTTTGCACTTGGCATGGAAAAGTGAAAAGTCGAGGACGATGAATCTATTCAAATTTTGTGATCCTTAAAGTTATTTTTCAATAATGTAAGCAATACAATTTGTCTTTGCAAAATAATAAGTTGTCAAAAGTTGAATAATGGTGTTGTTATAGTTTTATTTTATCATTACGTGAGGACACGACAATTGCTTAGCAAGGGGGAGTTTGATATGAGCTGAATTACTCATATCATTTGTATCATAAAATGAGCTTAAAATGCATAAATACCATGAATTTGGCATTGTATTTGTTTGTTTGTTGTTTAATGTGTGTAGGTACCAAAGATCACGAAAACCGGTAAAACCGACACGAGTTTGAAGAAAAGATCGACAATGCAAAAAATGAGCTCGATGATAGCGGATTTTAATCAAGTTTGAAGAAAAGTGGGTTCCACAATTTCCATATGGGCCGGAAAGCCCATTAAAGAAGTTATCTGATTTTGGGAAGCCCATCACTTGACCAAATAATAGACGGTGGAGTTTATTTATTTTCTAAAAATGGGTCAAGGCCCAAACGAGTGAAAAGTGTGTAATTCACTCTCGGTCAAACACACGATATTAATAAAACCTTACCCACTCACCACAAAATAAATTAAACGTATCATTCACTCTCTCACCAAATACACTTTTCAGTTTTAGATATTACTTATGTGAGTTCTCTCACCTTCATCTCTCACCCTCACCCAAATATTAACCAGACCCAAAACTTTTCATCCAAACCCTAATCAACCCTAATTAATTAAATAGTCCCATAAAAATTAGGTGTTTTCTGTCACCCGTGTGATTCACACATGGGGGATTTAATCCCCCACTTTTTCATAACTGAAGGTGGAGAGAAGATTAAACGTGGCGACGTTTCATTGGACATGACAGCGCATTCCTCCCATTCCTCCAATAAGAGAGAGACAAATCAGCCTCAACTAGCACAAGAAGCACAAAAGGGTGCCACGTTGGCGATCCAAGTGAACAAGGACGAATCACAGCCATCCGATCTTAAAAGAAAAGAGAGAGAAGAAGAAAAATTGATCCAAGGGCCTGAAATCACTTCTTCCTCAACAAACCCTCACCCCTCACCCTCTCATCTAGCCTATAAAAACCCCTCTCGAAATCAGTATGATTATCCCTTTTCTTTTCTTAGTGTTACCATGTCAAATTAGTTTTAGATTTGTGTAATTTCCTTTTTACAGCTTTGTAATATTTTATAATTTGATTTAATAAAGTCTTGATTTAATTTCAATTTCTGGCTTACTATTGTAAACTGCTTAATGTTTTATTATTATTAAAAGTAATTAAAGTTATCTCAGTTGGATATTTCTGGTGGAATGAAAAGTACTGTCAAATAAAGTTGATTTGATTACAGTAATACTAAATAAGGTATTATTCATTTAAGTTTTACCATAGCTTAGATGGATAATATTTAGATAGATAAGGGAAAATATTTGTTTTACTGAGCAAATATTATAAAACAAAGAATTAGTTCGAAACAAGCTGCGAGTTCATGATTCATATGGTTCGAGATGTTTATTATGGTGATTTGATCGTGTTTGGGTGTTGATTTAGTCTAAGTCCGCTTAGCGCGAGATTTCTTCTCAACGGTTCTTCATAGGATGGTTAAGCACTTTATTTCTATTTTTATTTTTCTGAGTAGATTTATAGCTTAAAATGAATCTGTTTAGTTCCTGTTTTGTTTGCGAAACTGCTGAGTTTGTTTTATAATGATAGTCAGTTTGATAATTTTTATTCTGCTTTGATGAAATACTCTGTTAATGTTAGATAATCAGATTTGATGATTAATTAATTAGCTTCCGTGTTTTTGTAAGATTTATTCATCATGACTGCGATTCTTCTATGCTGATACGAGTCATGTTAATTTTTAAATGCGTTTTTATGAATCTAAGAGTAAGATCTGCTTTGATAGATTTGATTTAGAGGCAGCAGGGTTATTGATAAGTATGCGTTTTTAGTTTGTTTGCTTTAATTGAATTTGTGTTTGTTTGTATGTTGTTTGTAGTCTAATTTTTTAGTGGTATGCGAACTATCGTTAGCTGTGTTTTAATCTGTTTGGAGTTCATAATGGCAACTAGTTTCATCGTTTGTGCTTGAATTTTATAGTGTACTTCTCGAGCTTCATGGTTCACATTTAATTGATATTGCCCACTTTGCTGTATGTAACTTCTGTCTAAGCATTTTGTTAACTGATATAGAATAGCTGCTATTGTTTCGTCCTGAGTATTGAGTTTGAACTCATCTGACTTAAGGACCGTTTTGTTATCTGTAACCTTTTCACATGTTCAGTATGACTTTTGAGGTAAATTTCCATCTGCTAGTTTCTATTTGACTGAAAGCATGTTTAATTTTTACTGATAATTGCACTATTATAGGATTTTTATAGTTGAGAATTTGTCACTGTTTGCACTGATTTATATGTTACTGATTATTATCATTTTTAGTTCCTGCATTTGTTATTTGGGTTCTTTCCAAATATAACTGAGATTTGATTTGTAATAACTGTTATACTGTGCGATTGGGGATGATTGGTTTGGTATTTTTATCAAAATCTCCTTTCAAAATATTAATTGCAAAAAAATGTCCCCCTTAGGGATCGAACGCGTGACCTCTTGATCAGATGGCCAACGCTTCAACCATATGAGCTATCTCATTGTTTTTGTTATAAGTTGGTTTAAGTAGTTAATATAGTTTAGTCTTAATTAGCCATCAGATTTCGTTTAGTTAAGAAACTCTTATTTACTTAACTTTTCATTTAAATTCATTTTGAAATATTTCTTTTATAAAGTTTGTGGATAATGAATAAACTAAAGTATGAAAAATGTTTTAATTAATCTTAGAAATTTAATTAGTTTAATTTAATAAATTAGGTTTAATGAATTTGTAGAAGTTAAATATTTTTCAAAAGGTTTAAAAATAGATTAAAAGTTATTCTAATTAAATAGTTTATTATTTTTTTTTCTTTCCTTTTCATTTATAATTAAAATAGTTTAATTTTATTAAATAGTGTTAATTTTTAAGTAAGTAATTGCTTGTAGATTTTTAAAATAGCGGGGTTTAACGATTCATGCACTTTAGGTTTATTTTAAATAGTTTAATTGGTAGATTTTAATTGTAGATTAAAAAACGAAAACCAATTCAAATCGATTGTCCAAATCAAAACGAAACGTCTCAAATTCATAAGATCTTCGTGTACAACGAACTCGACTCACTCACGTGTTTAATTGAATTCGTCATTGGTATTATTAGTCTATTACTTTTTCCTAAAGGTAATTTTCTAATTTACCCTATAACGTATCCAAATTATCACTATACTATCCACGACACATCAAACATTTTGGCGCCGCTGCCGGGGATCTTGTGTACGATTCGTCTTTGTGGAGATTTGTTGATCGTTGATTTGAAGACCCTTTCCGTCCTCGGAAAGTTTGTTATTTTTCTATTATATAGTATGTATCGATTTTCTCGTTTTTTGTGAATAATGTATTGTATTACGTAGAACAATAATTATATCTTTCAAATAAGGCCTTAGTTGGGATTTCATCACCTAGCTATTGTATTCGAATCCAAAACAAAAATAAAGGCAAAATAGATAAATACTAATAAGAAGTTTGAACTCGATTTATTCAAACTATAAGGTAGGTATAAGGCGACGTGCTATAAAAGGCCGTCTAAGGAAAAAGGTTTTTAAGTGCTTTGTGCCACCTCGTTTCCCCGCTTGCTTGTACGTATATTGAGAGGGACGACCTATTATTGGTTTGCCGACTCAAGTAGTAATAAATCTTATTTTTGTTGTTTACTAATTGAACCTAGAGACGTTTAGGTTTTCACCTATCGTTTCAAAGTCGACCGAGGGTAATTTACTTCCATAGTAGTTATCCTTATTCCTTGTTTTTTATCGATCATTTTAGATTGAGCAATACCAAATAAAATACCAAAAATAATCTTCTTCTTGTCTAAATTCTTTTCTTCAATCCTCTAAATTCTCGTTTTTATGAAAAATACCAAAAATAATCTTCTTAATCCTCTATCATGTTTAATTCTTTTTCTCCTCACCTTCTAAATTTTAATTCTTCCTTCGTCGATTGTATTGGGTGTGGAGAACCTTTATATGGTTTTTCACCATGTCGGTGGTGCACGTGTGAGCGTTGTGGAAACGATTTATGTCACGATATATGTGTTGGATTTTGTCCTTATTGTAATGAGATTACTTCATATGGAAATCCGAATTTTTCGAATAATTCTCTCGATTTCAATCCACCTCCACACCCTACATACGAGACACCCTCGAGTGAGTTTTGTGGAAACGATTCTCATTTTGGTGATGATTGTTCGCATCGATTCTCGCTTAATTACGAGCAAGAACCGAGCTACAATCAAAACTTTAATGATAATTGTTATCCACAAGATTTACCGAGTTTATCACAACAATATCTTTGTTGTGAGTATTGTGGAGGTCCTCACGAGAGTTTTTGTTGTCAACCGAGAGATCAAAATTTTTATGAGCCTAATCCTTGCTATAATTCGATTCCTTCCGGTTTTGACCAATCTCCACAATATTCTTTCGATATTGAACGATTTGAAACAATGAATCAAAGAAATGTTGAAATTGTTGAAAAGAGCATTGAAGATTTGTTGCTTGAAAAGAGATAAATTAATCAAGAGATTAATGACATTACGAATGAATTAGGAAGTCGACGATTTCATGGTGAAATAATTGATGAGGGATTTAGACGAGATTGTGAACTAAGGATTAGACAACTTTCGCAAGATTATAATGGTTTAAGCATTGAGATTCGAAAGACAGAAAAAATTCAAGAGGAAGAAAAATATCTTGCTAATCGTGAACTCGAGCGTTCTCTTCTTTTGGATGATGACGAGGATAGTTCTATTTCTTTGCGAGATCTTATTGCTGTACATCCTTCATCTAGTGCTATTGTGCTTCCTATTCGTATCTTGCCGGCTATTGAGCCCGAGGATTCTCCCATCCTAGATGATGAGGAAATCTCTCATGACATCACCACTCCTTTTCATGATTCTTCCATCGTGGAACCCGAAAATTCTCTAAGCAAGGGGGACGAGCATATTAGCACTATTCTTGTCCAAAACCCAAGAGAGTTTGACGGTATTTCTAATGAGATGTGTGATTTTCCACATTGTGATGACTCAACTTATTCTATTCACTTTGAGATTTTCTCCAATTCTAATGATGAAAATTGTGATGGAAATGAAGATTTTGAGAATGATTCTACTTCTAGTGAATTTTCTAATGAGGAGTTATCCAATGAACTTTCTTATAAAGATGATATTCACAACTCGGATTTTGAGGGGTTTACCGATGGACCTACTCTTCTTCACCCATTTCCACCGGGAAATGAGGATGATAGTGATCCGTTTTATGAGAGGTTCACTTTTGAACTTGCTCCTTTTGACCCATTTCCACCTAGAAATGAGGTTGATTTGACTAATCCGATCCTTGAGAAGTTCTCTGATGAACTTACTCATTTAGATGTGGAAGACGTGGTTCTTCGTGAAAAATTATCCAACGTCTATCTTCTCATTCTAGGATTGACGCTTTAAATTCTAAGCCTAATCCCAAGTCTTTCTCTCCATCTCCTATTCCCGTTGAGGATAGTGATCCGCTTATGGAGGAGATTGATACTTTTCTTGCTTCTCATGATTCGATACCACCGGGTGTTGATGACATCGACCCGGAGGGGACGCTCTCTTTTTAGAGAATTTACTTGATGATGATTTCGTCCCAAGTCCTCCTCCCACCCACTTTGACCTTAATGTGCGGGTTTTCCATGTGTCTCATATTGAGTACCATGACCCTATTGATCACATTCCTAAGGGTGACATGGTCGTTAAAGCAAAGAATGTTGATTCTACTTTGGATGAAACTTTTATACCACCATTACCATGTGCTTTATATGATCTTGGATTAGCATGGGAGGACGACACCGTGTTATCTTTTCCTTTCTCCACCGAGGACGAGGTATTCGACCCCGGAATCATTGATTTAGGGAAATCTTGGCCTTTCACCGATGTAATAACTGAAAGATTTTTCTATCATCTTGGTGCGAGTTTATCTCGGGGAGCATGCTACATCCATACCATTATTTGTGACTACCATCTCTTTTTAGAGATTTGTGTTGGAGTTTTATCCTTTCGTTTGTCATCGGACAACGAGGATGAGATCTTTGACCCCGGCATCGTGCTTTATATTGGAATTTATTCCATTATGCCGGTTTTCACCATTTTCCCTAAGGAACAATGAATGCGGGGATCGAGTCGAGCTCATGACTCGGTGAACAAAAACGAGGTGCCTTGTGGGGGAGTCCCATACATTCTATCTTATTTCTATTTTCTAACACTAATTAGGCTTGATCTTTCAAGCTCGTGCTCGTGATTTGTTGTGTTGTGATCTTAGGTATGACCCTAATATTTGAAGACTCTCGTGTTCGGTTTTTGCCGGTCCACTTGATCTTCCTTTCTTTGAATGCCAAAACGGGGCACACTTTCTATCCCCTGATTTTTATCGACTAACGTTTTATCTTGAGGCATAATTAATAAACGGCTTATAGATTTGCGTGCTCTTTCCATGCTAGGAATTTGCATTAGACTCTTCGTGTCTTAGCAAGGGGGTGTTACTCTTGAGCTAAGAAACATTGAGGACAATGTTTGGTTTTAGCATGAGGGAGTCAATCGATATAATCGCTTGATTTTGCTTTTGTCGTGTCTAAACGTAATTGTTTTTCTCATTTTTCAATAAAATTTTAAATTTTTTGTGTTATTTTTAAGTTTTAATAAATAAAATAAGTGTTTTTGACACAAATGTAGGCTTTCAATAAGAATAGTTTTTGACTCGACTCGGTTTTTAACCTTAGCTTTTCCTTAACGTATTTGAATTAAGTTTTGCTAGGCTTTTATATAGGGAGCTTTAAAACGCGAAAGTCTTAATTTATACGAGTTAAGAACAAGAACTTTTCGCAAGCTCCTATAATTGATCCTAGAAAGTCGTCTATCAAGGGAACTTTAAAACGCAAATTCTAAAACTTGCAATTGTATAAGAAGATGCAAGATCCTATAGATACCTTGAAAACCCAAAACTTTGATTTAATAGGCTAAGTATCCATCGATTTCACATTCTTGAAATTTTACAATATGGAGAACAAGAGATGATAGAGCTAATTATAAGTTTGGTATTCTTTCGGGAATTTATGTGAGTTAATTATGAGCCTATTCTCCCATCGATTGTAAATAAAGTTATTTGCAATAAATAAGGTTGAACGATTTGAAAAGTTACTTAGCTTCTAGCCCAAGATCGTTTAAAAGTTGCTCGGTATGGATTAGAGTTCATAGCCAAGGCATAACTTATTGAAGCGGGATGCGAAGATTGGCAAGTCCAAAAAGGTCCTAACAAGACATGAGGGCTATGTTTTATTGCTAATTATCTCAAGTGATGTGAAGATTCATTTATCAAAAATCAATATGAAGGATCGAGACACACGACGAAAAGCAAAATACTCCCCAAAAGTCATGGAGAAGTCTATCCAAAAAGACCATAATAAGGTATGAGGATAAATGAAGCCAAGTCCAAAAAGGAGGCGGATCGTTGTAAATCAAAATCCCAAATAAAGATTGGAGAAAAATGAAGAAGTCGTGGTCCAAGTATGAATCTCTCAAAACTTCAAGTGAAGAAATTCCTATATGAAGAGAAGACCATTATTTCATGAACGTCTCTCAAGGTTTGAAGTATAAAGTCGCTGCCAAAAATAGGTCCGAGAAAGGTCTCAAATCTCGAAGCAAGTTATGCCAAGATATGAACTTTATGAGGGCCCGAGAAGCAGTTTTAAAAGATTTTGTCCTTTAGCTAACTATTGATTAAATCGTTCACTTTATTTTCGGCCTAATAAATTATCGAAATAAGTCAACAATGCACCCTCGTGATCATTCAAGACAACAATAAAATATAAGAGATACACTTAGGAATAAGGGAGTCTAAGTGATTAATTGGCCCACATGATTTCGTGTTAGTCTACCAACTTATAATAACAATGATCTTGTTTTTGCACTTGGCATGGAAAAGTGAAAAGTCGAGGACGATGAATCTATTCAAATTTTGTGATCTTTAAAGTTATTTTTCAATAATGTAAGCAATACAATTTGTCTTTGCAAAATAATAAGTTGTAAAAAGTTGAATAATGGTGTTGTTATAGTTTTATTTTATCATTGCGTGAGGACACGACAATTGCTTAGCAAGGGGGAGTTTGATATGAGCTGAATTACTCATATAATTTTTTTTTTTTTTTTTTTAAAATGCATAAATACCATGAATTTGGCATTGTATTTGTTTGTTTGTTGTTTAATGTGTGTAGGTACCAAAGATCGCGAAAACCGGTAAAACTGACACGAGTTTGAAGAAAAGATCGACAATGCAAAAAATGAGCTCGATGATAGCGGATTTTAATCAAGTTTGAAGAAAAGTGGGTTCCACAATTGCCATATGGGCCGGAAAGCCCATTAAAGAAGTTATCTGATTTTGGGAAGCCCATCACTTGACCAAATAATGGACGGTGGAGTTTATTTATTTTCTATAAATGGGTCAAGGCCCAAACGAGTGAAAAGTTTGTAATTCACTCTCGGTCAAACACACGATATTAATAAAACCTTACCCACTCACCACAAAATAAATTAAACGTATCACTCACTCTCTCACCAAATACACTTTTCAGTTTTCGATATTACTTATGTGAGTTCTCTCACCTTCATCTCTCACCCTCACCCAAATATTAACCAGACCCAAAACTTTTCATCCAAACCCTAATCAACCCTAATTAATTAAATAGTCCCATAAAATTAGGGGTTTTCTGTCACCCGTGTGATTCACACATGGGGGATTTAATCCCCCACTTTTTCGGAACTGAAGGTGGAGAGAAGATTAAACGTGGCGACGTTTCATTGGACATGACAGCGCATTCCTCCCATTCCTCCAATAAGAGAGAGACAAATCAGCCTCAACTAGCACAAGAAGCACAAAAGGGTGCCACATTGGCGATCCAAGTGAACAAGGACGAATCACAGCCATCCGATCTTAACATAAAAGAGAGAGAAGAAGAAAAATTGATCCAAGGGCCTGAAATCACTTCTTCCTCAACAAACCCTCACCCCTCACCCTCTCATCTAGCCTATAAAAACCCCTCTCGAAATCAGTATGATTATCCCTTTTCTTTTCTTAGTGTTACCATGTCAAATTAGTTTTAGATTTGTGTAATATCCTTTTTACAGCTTTGTAATATTTTATAATTTGATTTAATAAAGTCTTGATTTAATTTCAATTTCTGGCTTACTATTGTAAACTGCTTAATGTTTTATTATTATTAAAAGTAATTAAAGTTATCTCGGTTGGATATTTCTGGTGGAATGAAAAGTACTGTCAAATAAAGTTGACTTGATTACAGTAATACTAAATAAGGTATTATGCATTTAAGTTTTACCATAGCTTAGATGGATAATATTTAGATAGATAAGGGAAAATATTTGTTTTACTGAGCAAATATTATAAAACAAAGAATTAGTTCGAAACAAGCTGCGAGTTCATGATTCATATGGTTCGAGATGTTTATTATGGTGATTTGATCGTGTTTGGGTGTTGATTTAGTCTAAGTCCGCTCAGCGCGAGATTTCTTCTCAACGGTTCTTCATAGGATGGTTAAGCACTTTATTTCTATTTTTATTTTTCTGAGTAGATTTATAGCTTAAAATGAATCTGTTTAGTTCCTGTTTTGTTTGCGAAACTGCTGAGTTTGTTTTATAATGATAGTCAGTTTGATAATTTTTATTCTGCTTTGATGAAATACTCTGTTAATGTTAGATAATCAGATTTGATGATTAATTAATTAGCTTCCGTGTTTTTGTAAGATTTATTCATCATGACTGCGATTCTTCTATGCTGATACGAGTCATGTTAATTTTTAAATGCGTTTTTATGAATCTAAGAGTAAGATCTGCTTTGATAGACTTGATTTAGAGGCAGCAGGGTTATTGATAAGTATGCGTTTTTAGTTTGTTTGCTTTAATTGAATTTGTGTTTGTTTGTATGTTGTTTGTAGTCTAATTTTTCAGTGGTATGCGAACTATCGTTAGCTGTGTTTTAATCTGTTTGGAGTTCATAATGGCAACTAGTTTCGTCGTTTGTGCTTGAATTTTATAGTGTACTTCTCGAGCTTCATGGTTCACATTTAATTGATATTGCCCACTTTGCTGTATGTAACTTCTGTCTAAGCATTTTGTTAACTGATATAGAATAGCTGCTATTGTTTCGTCCTGAGTATTGAGTTTGAACTCATCTGACTTAAGGACCGTTTTGTTATCTGTAACCTTTTCACTTGTTCAGTATGACTTTTGAGGTAAATTTCCATCTGCTAGTTTCTATTTGACTGAAAGCATGTTTAATTTTTACTGATAATTGCACTATTATAGGATTTTTATAGTTGAGAATTTGTCACTGTTTGCACTGATTTATATGTTACTGATTATTATCATTTTTAGTTACTGCATTTGTTATTTGGGTTCTTGCCAAATATAACTGAGATTTGATTTGTAATAACTGTTATACTGTGCGATTGGGGATGATTGGTTTGGTATTTTTATCAAAATCTCCTTTCAAAATATTAATTGCAAAAAAATGTCCCCCTTAGGGATCGAACGCGTGACCTCTTGATCAGATGGCCAACGCTTCAACCATATGAGCTATCTCATTGTTTTTGTTATAAGTTGGTTTAAGTAGTTAATATAGTTTAGTCTTAATTAGCCATCAGATTTCGTTTAGTTAAGAAACTCTTATTTACTTAACTTTTCATTTAAATTCATTTTGAAATATTTCTTTTATAAAGTTTGTGGATAATGAATAAACTAAAGTATGAAAAATGTTTTAATTAATCTTAGAAATTTAATTAGTTTAATTTAATAAATTAGGTTTAATGAATTTGTAGAAGTTAAATATTTTTCAAAAGGTTTAAAAATAGATTAAAAGTTATTCTAATTAAATAGTTTATTATTTTTTTTCTTTCCTTTTCATTTATAATTAAAATAGTTTAATTTTATTAAATAGTGTTAATTTTTAAGTAAGTAATTGCTTGTAGATTTTTAAAATAGCGGGGTTTAACGATTCATGCACTTTAGGTTTATTTTAAATAGTTTAAAATTGGTAGATTTTAATTGTAGATTAAAAACCGAAAACCAATTCAAGTCGATTGTCCAAATCAAAACGAAACGTCTCAAATTCATAAGATCTTCGTGTACAACGAACTCGACTCACTCACGTGTTTAATTGAATTCGTCAGTGGTATTATTAGTCTATTACTTTTTCCTAAAGGTAATTTTCTAATTTACCCTATAACGTATCCAAATTATCACTATACTATCCACGACACATCATGATACGTATCTAAAACATACACAGTTAACTAAAAAAAGACCAAATTGATACGTATTTGAAAAATATATAACCAACTAAAAAAGACTGCAAGTGATATGTATCTAAAAAAAATACACAGTAGACTAAAAAAGACCCAAGTGATACGTATCTAAAAAATAATACACAATCAACTAAAAAAGACAAAAATAATACGCATTTAAAGGAACACAACCAACTAAAAGTGACCCGTGATACATATCATAAAAAATATGCAACCAACTAAAACACATCAAGTGATACATATATGAAAAACTACATAACAAACTAAAAAGACTCAAGTGACACGTATCCGAAACCGAATAAAAAATATATTGATACGTATCCAAAAAACAACATTACCGAATAAAAAATATTCAAGTGATAGGTATCCGTATAATACATAACCAACTAAAAGCCTAAGTGATACATATTCAAAATACACAATCAATTTTAAAAAGACCCAAGTGATACATATCCAGAAAACTCACAACCAAAACTAAAAAATAACACAAATGACACGTATCTAAAAAGTTACATGACCTATTAAAAACGCACAAATAAAACATGTACAAAGAATACACAACTAACAAAAAAACAAAAAAATGTATATACAAAAAATACCCAACTAAAAGAAACTTAAAAACTAGCCAACTAAAAAAACAAATGATACTTACCAAAAAATACACGATCGACTAATTAAAATATAATTTTTAATTAAAATATCAAAGGAAGATAAAAAGCAGCTACATTCAAAATTCCTTGTCATCTACTATACTCCGTTACAAGTTAAGATAATGTGTAGGGTAGCTTTTGACTTTGAGCCTCTAGAAGAAAAAACGATCTGGCCTGAAACCCTCGTCAGAAAATGTTTCATGATCAGAACGCTTGACAAAAAAGCCGATGTAAATTAACACTCGACAAACTTCGACCTCAAAACTATGCAAACAAGACACCGTCGGCGAGATAAAAAAAACATTGAGTACAAGGCGGTTAATTTGGAAAAAAAACAGTGAGTACAAGGAAATTATTTTAGAGAGAAACAAAATATGTTATTAATTTCCGCTGACGAAGGCAGCAAGGAAATGTCACTTATTTTTTTAAGAAAAACAAATATGTGTTGTTTGGTAAAAATGAAAGAGGTTGTGACAAGGATCAAAGATAATAAATGAACGAAAAATGACTTATATGCCCTTTTAATTTAGTCAGAGATATAATAATCACTTTATTTTCTTTAATGATTGATAACACTTGGCACATTTATACTGGTTCTTATTATTTTTATTTTAAGAATGGGTTGTACATGAACGCAAATCTATATATATATATATATATATATAAGGTGTAATTTAAGCACATGTGGTCATAAAGTATAAGTATATGAGCCAAGATTATTTTAATAATTGGCATGACTGGTTGGAACATCCCGGATCAATGATGCGAAACTTATAGAAGAACCATGAGATTCTTCAAAGATGCACATTGATATCTTTATCGTTCTCGATGAAAGTTCATTAGTTATCCGCACTAAATATACATAAGGACTCATTCCTTGAAACTTTGGAAAAGATAAAAAGAGCATGTATGTAGGCCTATACATGTCTCATGTGGATTATTTTGAGTTATAAAATCGATGTATCATCAAAATGATCATCGAATACCCAACCTCGAGTTGGCGTGATTAGTGGGCTCGATGTGAGCATGATTTTCCGAATTATATTAATGAGAATGGTGATGAATAACATTGAGTGATTATTGGAATAAGTGTTGAACTTAAAGGTAGCTCATGTTGATACGTGAAATGCTTTTGTTGAAATATTTTAAAAACGGTTTCAGTTGATTGCAAAGCTAATAATTATGAGAACACAAGTTTTAGTTTATGGGGCAATTTATATCATATAAATTCGCATAACAATGTATAATGAATTCTCCTATAAGAATGGTTTTTGATCACAAACCATATTTCCCATTTAAGATTTTGTAATTGTGCAACATATGTTAATGGTAAATCCACCACAATGCACCAAATGGGATGTCGATAATGATAATTCATTCAGGAGGAGAACGGGCAGCGAGAAATTTGGAATGAATTATGATAATGAAAAATTGATCCTCACAATAATGAATATGAACATAAAGTTCATGGGACAATTTATATTCCAGATCTAGTAATTGCCAGACAAGATTAGTGACTTAAACAAAGTGACTAGATCATATACGTTGCGAGTGCTCCAATTATAATGTGTGTCCCAATAGTTAAATCAATGATTGGTAGAAAGTCTATGGCACGTCTGCAACATGACAAACTAATTGATTCCAAATAAAAATCCTCGATTCAAAAGATAAAATGGACCAAGAAAATTAAGATGGTCGAATCGAGGTAATAAAGATCCCATGATAGTCTCTTAAAGAGACACTAGACATGAAGGTAATTGAGAAAATCCCGGTACATGAAATACTATGAGATCTCAATAAATGATGAAATGCTATGTCTAGTAAAGTGGAATCGAAAAGAAATAAATCGACGTCGATAGAGATATATTTATAATGTGAATGACAATGATAATAAATAATATAGCGATAAAGTGAATGTGAGGATCATGGATAGATGATTATCCAAAATATTAATGACGCAAGAATATAATGAATATTGAAGTCTCTTGTGATGAGACATATGGTTGAAGCTTACAATCTATTTATAAAACTTATTGGATACAAAATAGTCTTTATAAGAGAGCGAAATTAAAATATACATAAGTTGCAAATGATGGCACACGTATATTTCTCAAAGACTTGAAAATTATCAAGTAGATACATGTTCACATGTGGTGGATGCAATAAATATTGTATAAGTCTGACAATATGATAATAAGTGATATGCGTCTAAAAGATATATATGAATAGAGCTCAAGTGATATTGATATTTCATTATTGCATATAATATGCATGGAGCATGCTAGAGATAATTAATGCTTAAGGCATATAAGAAACGTTCTCGATAACAATATTGATTATATTGAACTAATCATGATTTGGGCATGCTAGAGATAATTAATCGCCTTAGTGTGTAGTATTGTGCCAAATAAAGAGTTATGGTTATAAAGGCGACTAAGTGCATAGAAATTGAATTTGAAACAAAAGACAAAGTTTGTCTTAGTTCTAGAATTGAACATCTTATTGATAAAATATGTATGCATCATGAAAACTAAAGATAAAGTTGTATCTTTATGTGGATAAACAACACTCATATTTATGAAGTCACATGATGTTAGAAAGACTCTCTTGATTTATAGAGTTGATGATCACAATATCGATTGAGATATGTCATTTGAAAATGAACAATTCAGTTTTTGCTAAGGGTCATACTTGTTGGAAATGAATACCTTGTAAAGTTTGATGATAAACTTCAACAAGATGTATGACGTATTATTATGCAAAGAATATGTGTAAATAGTGTTCATACATATGATTTTGTTAATACACATTAATGTGTATTTTAGTGACTCAGTGAGCTTAAGTAAGGTGATCATTAGGGGGAGAATATATGTGTTGTACTCTTTTTCCCTTGACCATGGTTTTGTCCCTGCAGGGTTTCCGGCAAGGTTTTTAACGAGGCAACATCCCTAAGCGTATAAAGGATTTAATGCACTATTTTCCTTTACTAGATTTTTGTCCCACTGGGTTTTATCTAGTAAGGTTTTTAACAAGAAATATGGGTTTATACTCTAACCCATCAAATACAAGTTTAGTTGATTTTGTAGATGCAGGATATATGTCTGACCCTTAAAATGGTCGGTCGTAAACTGGATATGTTTTACAAGTGGAGGAATAACGCTTTACCAAACATGTTGATCCCAAACTCAGATCTTAAACCTTAGCTTGTTTAAGGGTTGTGATAGAAAGAAAATTCAATCTAACACTAGAGAAACTTTGGAATACAAAGTAACTAAACAAGATACGGAATATAGTGTTTAGCACAAGAACAAATATTAAGATCAAACGTTAAACTTTAATATATCAAAGATATACGAATACCCAATAGTGGTATTAGGGTTATACAACCTTAAAGTGTGAAATGAAACGAACAGAGAAAGATTACATGATAACCTAGTGAGTCCTTTTATAGCACAAGGACTCATGTACAAGATCACTACTAACAAACTAGGAAACTATCTTGGAATAGTAACTGAAACGCGTCATAATCTCTTCCAAGTTTATCTTAGTAGCAGGGTCTTTGACTTCTAACAGGGGGACGAATCCCCCTGTCTTTGTTATTCAGCAGGGGGAACTTACTCTAGTAGGGGAAACTCTGACCAACCAGTAGGGGAAACTAATACCCATACATTTATTCCCAACAATCCTCCCCTAAACTTGTGCTTTAGCCTAAAGACAAGTTTCTGAATAAATGCTAGTGGATGAGGATGCTTACAAACTTCCTGGCCAAAGTTGACTTTGAATTAATCTTATCAAATCATAAGCAACAGGTTCTTTAGCATCCATAATTAAATCAGCCTGTGCCAGCTTCTTCAAGGTCTCTTAAGTGAAAGGATAATAACGATGATTAAGCAAATAAACACTTACACCTTCCATGGCTACCTCATAAACCCCAGTATTGGTAACCAGCTTCCAATATAGCATCTTTTCCCCATTCACTGCATCAAAGATAGGATCAAACAACTCATGCTCATACATCTTGTGCATGCAGTCCCAAATCACCCAGTCTTTCTCTACACCATCCGAAGTAGGAGGATTTGCAGCAAATGTCTTTTTCAAAATCTTCCATAGATCATCTAAGTCCTCTCTGTCTAATGTTTGAAATAACAGATCTAGCCTTAGAAAGGTCTGTGATGTATTGTCAGCTCTTTTAGGCTTCCAAGACATTCCTTTGTGCTCATAAACAACATACTCTACTATGGTGTATTTCTTCCCAAACTCGCTTGGTGCAATTTCATCATTCTCTTCTACAATCAAATGCTGATCTATTTCTTCATTGGAAGGATGTTGAGTTTCCTTAGTGACTGTACCAATTTTTTCCATCCTTTTTAACCTTTTGGACGCTCTCTGAGAATTGAGAATAGATCTTTCAACTGCTGGAAAAGTTGCACCTGCTTGGGATGATGCACCTGCTTGTGATGATGCACCTGCTTGTGTTGTTTCCACTGCCACTCCTTCAGCCTTTCTTTTTCTGGTCTCCCTAGCTTTTTGTATTATCTCATCTTTCCTCCTGAGATACTCAACCTCTTCAGGAGTACCTATGCCTATGAAGTCATCCACATTTGTCTCCCTTAGTACTGGCCTAGCTGCTCTTTCTATCTCCTCAAAAGTCATATCTTTGAAGTGAGCATCAGTCCACCTCTTGTGTCTTTTAAGCATAACCTTGTAATGTGCCAGCCTCCCCTTCTCAGACCTCAAATACTTTTCCTTTGAATCTGACTCATTCTTCTTTCCAGATAATCCTTTTGAAAATTGAAGACTAGAAGAACCAGTTCATACCTTTCTTCCAAAGGAGCATTCACCAACTCCTTGTCCCATTGTTCTAGAAATTCTTTAACATGAGGTACCCTGTCATCCAGCTCTTTATGCATGATTTCAACTTGTTTAAGCATTTCTCTGGGCCTCATTTGTACCTGTTCCTGCTCATGTTGTGTGATTGTAGTGTTTTACTACTCTTTAGGAAAAGAGCGTAAATAGGGAAAGTATTAAATACGACGGTTTAGGAAAACCGTGTACAAATGACCCTAGATGAAGTGAAAGTTCGTTTCCCAAGGAGGTATATGTGTGTGAAAAACTTGTTAAATGTTTGTGATTAATGTTTGGTTTAGAAAGGGATGAGAAAAGAAAATGACGAAGACGTAAAAATTACTACTAGAAAGTTAAAACGTAAAACCTTAAAAACCACAAAAATAAAAATTAATTCTAAAAATTACCAAAAATTCACCAAAAATCAAAATAAATAAACTAAGAGTTTACCAATGATCAAAACTTTTTCAAACCTTTTAAATAATTAAATATTCAATTTTTAAATGCTAATTAAAGCCCTAAAAATCAAATAAATTATCAAAAAGCCAAAATAAAGATTTTTCAATTGGTAAACCTCAAAAATGACCTAAAAAGATTAAAAACTATTTTTAGAAAATTTAAAACTAATAAAAACTATTTAAAATGATTTAAAAAAACTATTAAAACTTAAAATAATTATAAAAATTAATCTAAAAGTGATAAAATTATTCTAAAAGTTGCTAAATTCCTATTTTAATAAATTAAAGCTAAAAAAATTGTAAAAAGTTGGAAAATGTGAAATTTGAAAAATAATAATAAAATAATATTAAAATAATATTAAAAATCCAAAAATTATAAAAAATTCTAAAAACTTGCAAACTAGTTTATTTTAACCTAAATAATCAGAAAATCAAAGTGAAATTACCAGAATACCCCTATTGGGCCCTCAAATGGGCCAAAACCAAACACAGTCAACACAATTGGGCTTTTGGGCCCAAAAAGTCAAACTTGGCCCAATTGACTTGGAAAAGCCCTATCTGACTCAAAATTTAATTCTAAGAACAAAACTCTAAAGGCCCAAAAGCTGAATGTGAGCTTATCACAGCTTAATAAGCAGGCAGCTCATTCTTATTGGGCTTTTCAGCCCATTAAGTAATAAGCCAATGCCATAAGCTCTAATTTGACACACAACCTTCTTTTGGGATGCTTATGAGATCTGTAAAAAGAAATTTTGAAAAAGCACACTCAATAAGCCAGAAATAAGCAAAGTATAAATCCACAAAACGACAAAATAGTCGGGTTTGAGATTTAGGGCACCTCAGAAGCTCTAGTTTGTTGCAAAAGCTCACAAATAGCTTAACTAAGAATAATCAATCAAGAAAATCACAAAAAGCCAAGTAGA
This sequence comes from Glebionis coronaria, assembly GCA_025667525.1. Lineage (NCBI taxonomy): Eukaryota > Viridiplantae > Streptophyta > Magnoliopsida > Asterales > Asteraceae > Glebionis > Glebionis coronaria. The sequence goes on along the minus strand of JANFOE010000142.1, from coordinate 741,189 downwards.
ATAAGCTGAAAGAGCAAATAAGCTGGCTGAAAAAGCCAAATAAGCTAGTTTTCTAGCAAAAGCTTAACCAAAAGACTTGTAACCTTCCAGACTTGATATTAAGCTGAGAAAAATGAGTTCTATTACAAAAACTAAGTTGTTGCATGTACCAATAAGCAAAACAGATTCAATAAGCTTAGAAACCAAGTTTGACCAAAAGTCAAACGCTGATAAGTTGAAATCAAACGCTGACAGGAACAAAGTGGACGTTGACAGACTTAAAGAAGTGTATGGACTTGTTTTTCACCCTGCTGGTCAAGGTTTGAGTGCAAACCTTGTGAATCAAAGCTTACCAGTTGGGTAAACGTGATGTGTTTTGGCACAAATAAGCCAATAAGCCAGTGGGCTTATAAGCTATGAACAAAACAATCCAAATAGCCAAATAATCTCACAAGTAGCACACAAATAGAATCCAAGCAGCAAAACAACAATCCTTAAACTAGAAATCAAAATGCAACACAAAATGAGGTGGTCACTTTGCTGATGCAAATGACCACTTCAGCAACTTTTGATAAGCTATAAAAACCACAATAAGCCACCAAATTCAACAACCAGATAACCAATAGATAGCTTATCACCCAAACTATTCCCAAACCAGATTTCAGACCTTAGATCCAACAAACAAAAAAGTTATTGGATCTGATGTGTTTGACCAAATTCAAAACCACTTTTATCAGATTTTTGCAAAACTTCAAATCCCTTTTCCAAACTTTCAGAAAGTAAACCAATGACTAAAACTTGTATATTAGGACTTGTTTAGACCTCCCAAACCCTAAGAACCAAGGGAACAAGGCCACAAGGCCTTATGAACCAGTAATCCCAAACAACCCTTAATCAAGCACTTTTCAAAGAAACTTCTGATTTTTACACACAACCTATTGATTTTAATGATCAAAAACACTTACTAGGCACCAACTAACACAATCAAACACAAAAAGAACCAGCACAAACACAAGAACACCAAATCATATACCAAAGTACAAAATAAGCAGAAACATGAAATTTTGAGAGGAATCTTAACAAGGGGTTATACCTGCCTTCCACAACATCCTAGGAAGGCCAGCTATGCTCCTTGGACCTTGTTCAACAACTAGAAAAAGACCAAGGTACTTCAATAAGAAAGATGATGAATGCCTTGGTTGATGTTTCAAAGAGAAACTCAAGGACTTGATGTCTTCAACACAAGCAGCAAACAACTCAACCAAAGGCTCTAATCCCTTCACAAGCTTGGTGTCAACAAGCTTGCAAGAGCTTATAGCTTATGGTTAAGTGTTAGTACACAAAAATAAGCAAAATCAGAACCTCCTTTCAAGCTTTTTTAAACTTGAAAAACCTTACCAAACATAAACGTCCTTGATCCCAAAGGTTCAAGCACACTTATAACAATCAATGGAACTCAGAATCACCCTTTAAACAACACCAACTTTCAAAAAACATAAAAAGGAATTACAATTTTCTCAAAATACCAAATTTTATAAATTTTAAAAAGGAATTACAATGTTTAAAGAGTAAGACTGGAACAAAGGGACTCTCACATGTTGAGGTCTCCTTTTATAGGCAAATGCCAGGCTACACTATTCACAAACCCTAGAAGTGAATTCTCTAAAATGCCCTTAAGCTCTTGAGGCAGTTTGTTGTTGATGAGCTGTTCAAAATGATCCCAAACGTTCATTTTAGCTTTGTGATGAAGCAATGAGTCATAGCTGTTGATTTTGCCACGTTGGATGACTTGGAGGGCAAGTAGCATTCTGATTGGTGGAAAGGGAATTGGGGGTGGGGTCCATTGTGAGTGGGAGTGAGGGTTTTGAGGCTGGGATGGTTTTCTGCATGTGTGAATCACACGTGGGTGTGGGTAATTGGGATTTACCCTTTGGTTTAAGTGAGATGGTAACTGGGGTTGAAAAGGTGAATAGTAGTGTGTTTGATCCGTTTTTGGTGGGATGGGAAGTGTTTGGCGCAATTTCACATTTGAATGTTTATCCTTGGCAGCTTTGGTCCTTGTATTTTGGGAATTTTGGTAAAACAAGTTTTTCAGCGCTAAAAACGAATTCCCTTTGTTTTTAACTTTCACACTTTGGCAGTTTTGGCACAAAACTTTGGAAAAGGATTTCAAGGGATTTTGCCATTTTGAGATATTTCAAGGACTGATTTTGGACATTCTTGATCTTCAAAGGTCTTAAATGTATCTTTGGCTTGATGAGGGACCATAATTGACAATTTGAAATTGTTGAGGGACTAATCTTGCCATTTCTTCAAAGTTGAAGGACCTTTTGTGTAATTTTGACAACTTAAGGGACCAAACTTCTATTTATCAATATACAAGGGTTTTAAGTGTCAATTCTTCAATAAATGAGGATCAATCTTGTATGTCTTCAAGTCTTCAAGGGTATTTGTTGAGTATTCCATGAATTAGGGCCTGGTTCTTTATACGGCTTCGTTTCTCGTGTCCGTTTTTCCTTGTATTTTGTGATCTTTTGTCTTTTTCACGATATCCATACCTAAAATACACAAGTAAACAAACACAAGCATATATATGGTATATTATGACATTTTTATGCATTTAAAGCCCGAAAAGAACGATGAGATCATGTATAAATGCCATCTCATCACTCCCCCATACTAAGCCATAGCCGTGCCCTTACGCAAAGCTAGAATAAAGTATCTAAGCGTCACCAAAGTTCAATTTTATTCGCCTTTATTGAAGAGTAAAAGACTTGCAACATACTACGAAGATGTGTAAAGACATAACATATGATTTTCATCACAAAAGTGACTTTTAGGGTCAAAGAATAGAAACAAGCAAATGTCCCTTAGAGTAAATTTCGTCATCCTTGATTGTCATACATTCCATGCTAAGTGCAAAAACGAGATCATTGTTGGTACAAGTCACAATGCTAACACTACTCATACATCCAAATTGTGTAATACTTTTTCTCCCCGCAATCCTAGTTATTATAAAAGGAAATGGGTTACTAGCATTTTTTATCTATTTGTCATGGATCACAAGTGATTCAAATTGACTTATTTGAGTAGTTATTAGTCCGAAAGCAAAGTAGCACGATTTGATCAATAGTTAGCCGAAGGACAAAATCTTTTAAAACGGCTTCTCGTGTATCTCCTTAAGTTCATATCTTGGCATAACTCGTTTCACGATTTGAGACCTTTCTCGGACTGATATTTGGCATGTACTTCATACTTCAAATCTTGGGAAGACGTTCTTGAAATTATGGTCTTCTCTTCATATATTTGGAATTTCTTCACTTGACGTTTTTGAGAGATTCTTCATATTTGGACCACGACTTCATCATTTTTCTTCAATCTTTACTTTGGATTTTGATATACAACGATCCGCCTCCTTTTCGGACTTGGATATATTTATCCTCATACCTTATTAGGGTCTTTTTGGATAGACTTTCTCCATGATATTTAGGGGAGTAATTGCTTTTCGTCGTGTGTCTCGATCCTTCATATTGATTTAGGAATAATGATACTTCACATCATCTTGGATCTTTAGCAAAAATAGAGCTCCTCATGCCTTGTTAGGGCCTTTTTGGATGATCGCCAATCTTCGCGTCCCGCTTCAATAAGTTATGCCTTGGCTATGAACTCTATTCAACCCCGAGCAACTTTTAAACGATCTTGCGCTAGAGGCTAAGTAACTTTTCAAATCGTACGACCTTACTTATTGCAATTATGATTTATTCCTAATGCATTGATCTTATGGGAAGAAAAAGCCACAATTAAAAACATATGAGTTTTTGAAAGAACACTTTCATGTTCTACGTTTAGCATGATCACTTGTCTAACTCTATCATCTCTCGTTCTTCACTATATAAAGACCTCTAATTAAAGAGACTCGTGAATACTTAGCCATGCAAGTCAAAATTAAGCCAAATTTGGATTAGCTTTCATTAAGACTATATCAAATCAAAGTTTTGGGTTTTCAAGCCACCTATAGGATCTTGCACTTTCTTGGACTTTTTCAAGTTTAGAGAATGCGTTTTAAAGTTCCCTTGATAAGTGACTTTCTAGGATCAATTATAGGAACTTGCGAAAAGTTCTTGTTCTTAACCCGAATGAATTAAGACTTTCGCGTTTTAAAGCTCCCTATATAAAAGTCTAGCAAAACTTGAATTGAGCGGGTTAAGGAATGTAAATGGCTCCAAATGCCCATCAAGTCAAAAATTAACTCTTATTCTACCCATCGGAAAATATACATTCGTGTCTTAAAAACACTTATGAAAACTAAGAAAATTTTTAAAATTTGGCCATTTTTAGCCTTATTAGCAACAAAACAAAACATTGAAAGTTGGAAAGCGTGAGGGTGTAGCAAAGCAAGTACCTATTCACCCCCCCATACTAAAAGTAAACATTGTCCTCAATGTTTCGAGTCTAAAGGTGGAGCACCCCCATACTAGAGACGAAGAATCGAATGCTTAGGATCTAGCATGGAAAGGGTGATCAACAACATATCTAAAGCCGTTTATTAAGTATGCTAAAAGATAATTGTTAGAACAATAAAGGATATGTCATGGATTCGTGAAAAACTTCTTCAAACGAACGATGGAGGCTCACGTAAACGAACACGAGAGTCTTCAATCGTAGATGATGATGATGATCTAGATAACACAATCACAAACAACCACGAGACAACGAGTTGAAAGGGTACAAGTCCCCTTATTAGTGAATAGTAAGCATAAAGGATAAGCATGGGATCTCCCCCACGAGGCACCTCGTTTTTGATTACCGAGTCATGAGCTCGACTCGATCCCCTCAATCCTAATTATCATTGGGGAAGGTGACTTGGTCGAGGGCAACCATTGAAGGAATTTCCCCACCAAAGTAGTGCTTAAGCCTATGTCCATTAACTTTGAAATTAGTCACATCATCTTGAGCTAGCTCAATGGTCCCATATGGAAACACTTGTGTAATGGTGAACGGACCCGACCAACGAGATTTCAATTTCCCGGAAAATATCTTAAGTCTAGAGTTAAAAAGCAACACTTGATCACCAACGTTAAAAACCCGGTTTTTAATCTTTGAATCATGAAACTTTTTAGTCTTTTCTTTAAAAATTAATGAATTTTCATAAGCATTATCTCTTAATTCATCCAATTCATTCAATTGTATTTTCCGGTGATCTCCCGCGGTCTTCAAGTCAAAGTTTGCATGCTTAAGGGCCCAATATGCCTTGTGCTCCAATTCAATGGGCAAATGACAATTCTTCCCATAGACTAACTTATAAGGAGTGCAACCGATAGGTGTCTTATAAGCGGTCCTAAAGGCCCATAAAGCGTCATCAAGTTTGTCGGACCATGAAGCACGGTTTTCTCCAATTGACCTTTCTAAAATCCTCTTCAAAGCTAGGTTCGAAACCTCGACTTGCCCACTCGTTTGCGGGTGATAAGCCGTAGAAAGACGATGAGTAACTCCATATTTCTTTAGAACCTTTTTGAATTGGTCATTACAAAAATGGGTTCCACGATCGCTTATAATAGCACGAGGGGTTCCGAACCGAGAGAATAGTTTCTTCAAAAACTTCACTACCACACGAGCATCATTAGTAGGCAAAGCCTTAGCTTCCACCCACTTAGAAAGGTAGTCTAACACGACGAGGATATATTTGTTGCCATGAGACGATGGGAACGGCCCCATAAAGTCTATTCCTCATATGTCAAAAATCTCACACACTTGAATTATGTTTTGCGGCATTTCATCACGTTGAGACGATTTTCCTTGACGTTGGCACGAATCACACGACTTCACAAGTGCGTGTGCATCACGATAGATAGAAGGCCAAAAGAAACCGGCATCGAACACTTTCTTAGCCGTGAGATTAGCACCATGGTGACCACCCGTGGGTCCCTCGTGACAAGCTCTAAGGATATTAGAAGCTTCGGCACCAAACACACAACTTCGAACGAGTTGATCCGCACAAACCCGAAAGAGATAAGGGTCGTCCCAAAAATAGAACTTGACGTCACGAAAGAATTTTCGTTTTTGTTGTGTCGTCATACCTTTGATTATGAAATTGCCCGCATGGTAATTTGCAATGTCGGCAAACCATGGGGTGGTGTCTTTAGAATTCACTACACCGAGAGTCTCGAGAGGAAATGTTTCGGTGACTTCCTTGTTCTCGAAAACATCTTTGTAAGGATCTTCTAGACGAGAGAGATGATCGGCCGCTAGATTCTCGGCTCCTTTTTTGTCAAGCACGGTGACATCAAATTCTTGGAGGAGGAGCATCCAACGAAGCAATCTCGGCTTAACATCTTGCTTAGCTAAGAGATACTTGATAGCCGAATGGTCGGTATATACGATGCTTTTAGTCAAGACGAGATAAGGTCGGAATTTCTCAAAAGCATAGACCACGGCAAGGAATTCCTTTTCTGTTATGGTGTACTTTAATTGAGCCTCGGTCATCGTCTTACTAGCATAGTGGATAGGACGGAAATGCTTGTCATAACGTTGCCCTAAGACGGCCCCTATAGCATAATCACTTGCATCGCACATGATTTCAAAGGGTAATTCCCAATTAGGAGCAACAAGAATGGGAGCTTCGGTAAGTTTCCTTTTGAGAGTTTCGAAAGCTCACAATCCTCATTGAAGTTAAAAGGGGCATCCTTCTCGAGAAGGTGTGTCATAGGTCGAGAGATTTTCGAAAAGTCCTTGATGAAACGACGATAAAAGCCCGCGTGGCCTAGGAAACTCCTAACTCCCTTAACGGTTTTGGGATGAGGTAATTTGGCGATGACGTCTACCTTAGCTTTATCGACCTCAATCCCCGCCTTCGACACCTTATGTCCTAAGATGATTCCTTGTTTACACATAAAATGACATTTTTCCCAATTAAGCACAAGATTGGTTTCTTCACAACGTTTTAACATTTGCTCGAGATTAGATAAACACGACGTGGACGAATTTCCAAACACCGAGAAGTCATCCATAAACACTTCCATCGACTTCTCGATCATATCGTGAAAAATCGCTAATACAAGGCTTTTGCCTAGTAAGAAAATTATGTTCGTTGATGTTGGTCTAATCGAATTGAAAAACTTGTGTTTAATGTGTGACTCTGTTTTATTTTGGTGGAACAAAAGTGTTGTCGTTGTAGTGTTTAAAATAAATGTGCAGAACAATTAAAGTAAAAGTGCTAAAAATTAAAATGGCGTTTAAAATAAATCTAAATCTAATTAAAATAAAAGGGTGCAAAATTTAAAACTTTGAAAAGATAATTAATTAAAATGACTTAAAATTAAAGCGTGACGAGAATTAAAGTTAGACAAGTATTAAAATAACAACTTAAAATTAAACAAGGCAAAACAAGAAAAAACACTCCAATCGGAATATATTCCGATCGGTGCAATCGGAATGTACCTTCCTTTCAGATCGGAATGGACCTAGATCGGAATAACTGTCACTTACCTCCTGATCGGAATACAAATCAAACCCAGATCGGAATGTACACAACACCCCAAACCGCAATGATGCTATCGGAATGTGTCCTATCGGAATTTCACCTATCGGAATACAAAGTGCAATCTATCGAAATGTGGCTAAGGAAAATTGGGCAGCACTTCGTCTAAGTAAGCCTCAAGAGCCGTCGGAAAGAGCGATTGCAATATGCGATCGCAATCCCCAGATCGGAATGAGGAAATCTTACTCCTATCGCAATCCCGGATCGGAATGCAAAAACCCTTAGGCCAATACTGTCACTATCGAAATGTGGTGTTGCTAGCCGTCGCAATGTGGAGAACCCTTACTCTCCGATGGTACCAAATTCGTAATAAGCACAATTCTAAATAAGCTACTTCTAATAAGCCGTGACCAAAAACTTTAATGAAATGAAATCAAAACGAAACAATAAGCTAAAAAAGTTAAAATCTTTCAAACTTTAAAAGACGAAACTTAAATGAAATCAAAACTTAGAAATCAAAACTTTAAAGAAAACTTCCAAAACACTTAAACAAAATACCAAATAAGCACACAAGGTTGTCAATCTCGAGGCTTATTTCGTATGAGGACTTAAAAGGACGAGATTTTTGGTTAAATAAGCAAATGGATTAAGAAAAACTTGCTTAATCCGAAATTTAAATCGAAACAAAAATGAGAAGAGAAGAATGAGATTGACAAGAGTAAACTTGATCAAATGATAAAGAAAGATTAAAGACAAGAATTTAAAGAACACAAATTAAAAACTTACTTGGAATTAAAAGGATAATTAAAGTGCAAAACATGAATTAAAATGACAAGTAATTAAAGTTGCATAAAATAAAAGTGGAAGAGCTAATTTTTCAAGTTAGCCAACAAAGAAAATGTTTAACAACTAATGACTATTTATAGGGGAGGATTAAGGAAGCTTCCTCCCCCCCCTTCATTTCTTCTTAATTGCGAGATTAAGTCCCTCCTTCTTTTAATCTTCATTAATTGCATCATTAGTCCTTTTCTTCTAATCTTCTTTAAACTTGGACTTAAAGGACTTTTGGCTTCGGGATTTCTTTGAACTCGTCTTTAAATTCTTCAATAAAATAGACTTGAATTCTTCGGCTTTTGATAAACTTCCGTCTTTTGACTTTTTCTTCGATAAATCTTTAGAATTGGTCTTGGACTTCCGTTCTTTTTGCACTCTTGACTTCTCGACTTCGTCTTTCATCTTTTTCTTCAATAAAAGTCCGTAAATGCCCGTGAATTCCCGTGTTTTCTCCACTTTTCACCTTTTCGTCCTAAATCACAACTAAAACACAAACCACGCATAATTCCGACATAAAAGACATAAAATACACGTTTTGGTCCGGTTATTATTGTAATTAAGTGGTAGAAAAGATGTTTGTTTACACACATATCAAATCCCCTACACTTGACCATTGCAATGTCCTCATGCAATGCATTCGTTACAAAGCACGTTTACATTTTTCATCATAATCAATCCACGTTGGCCTTTATTAAAGAAATTAAAAACATACAAAATAAAGAAATCAAAAGCATACCTTGGGTTTTGGAAATATCATGAATAATCATCATCCTCAAGTTTTCACTTTCTCCAAACCAAGCTTAAAAACGAGATCATTGTTATTATAAGTTAGCAAACTAACATGAACTCATGTGGGCCAATTATTCACTTAGACTCCCTTATTCCTAGGTGTATCTCTTATATTTTATTATTGTCTTGAATGATCACGAGGATGCATTTTTGACTTATTTCGATAGTTATAAAGTCTAAAAATAAAGTGAACGATTTAATCAATAGTTAGCTAAAGGATAAAATCTTTTAAAACTGCTTCTCGGGACCTCATAGAGTTCATATCTTGGCATAACTCGTTTCGCGATTTGAGACCTTTCTCGGACCGATATTTGACAGCGACTTCATACTTCAAACCTTGAGAGACGTTCATGAAATTATGGTCTTCTCTTCATAATGGAATTTCTTAACTTGAAGTTTTGAGAGATTCATACTTGGACCACGACTTCTTCATTTTTCTCCAATCTTTATTTTGGACTTTGATATACAACGATCCGCCTCCTTTTATGACTTGGATCTATTTATCCTCATACCTTGTTAGGGTCTTTTCGGATACACTTCTCCATGACTTTTGGGGAGTATTTGCTTTTTGTCGTGTGTCTCGATCCTTTATATTGATTTTCGATAAATGATTCTTCACATCACTTTGGATCTTTAGCAACAAAATATAGCCCTCATGCCTTGTTAGGGCCTTTTCGGACTCGCCAATCTTCGCATCCCGCTTCAATAAGTTATGCCTTGGCTATGAACTCTAATCCATACCGAGCAACTTTTAAACGATCTTGGGCTAGAAGCTAAGTAACTTTTCAAATCGTACAACCTTATTTATTAGCAGATAAATTATTAGCAAGCGATGGGAGAATAGGCTCATAATTAACTCACATAAATTCACGAAAGAGTACGAGACTTATAATTGGCTCTATCATCTCTCGTTCTCCACAGTTTAAAATCTCAAGTAATGAGACTCGTGGATGCTTAGCCTATTAAATCAAAGTTTTGGGTTTTCGAGTCGCCTATAGGATCTTGCAAATTCTTAGACTTTTTCAAGTTTAGAAATCGCATTGTAAAGTTCCCTTGATAAACGACTCTCTAGGGTCAATTATAGGAACTTGCGAAAAGTTCTTGTTCTTAACCCGTGAGAGTTAAGACTTTCGCGTTTTATAGCTCCCTATGTAAAAGCCTAGCAAAACTTGACTTAAACACGTTAAGGATACTAGCTAGAGTAATTTAGATAAGTAAACTCGGGTTGAGTCAAAAGATTCACAACGTTTAAAAATTAAAACCACTTTATTAAAAATTTATTCTAATAATGAAAGAAAATAACTATACAAAAGAAAAAAACTAATAGGCCAAAATAGATCAAAAATTTTGAAAATGTCGAAAAATTGATTTTCCGGTTAAAATGAGGACAAATACAAGGAAAAGACCACTTAACTTCGATAGAAGTCCCCCCTACACTTAAGATAAACATTGTCCTCAATGTTTAAGCATGTGGGAGTAAACTCCCCTACACTTAGGACATTGTGCACGTTGTTTAAATCTCGCTAAGGAAAAGACAACTAAAGAGATTCCTATTTTAATATTGAGAAAATAGAAAATAGTGAATCGAAAAGAGTTTATGATAGAACCGGGAAGAAGTAACACAGAATCACGGGTCGTCAAGAATCATCAAGAGTAGATCATTGAAGCTCGAATCCCTGATTAAGAAGTGAGGAGAGGAAATAGCAAACCAAAGGGTCTCCCCTACACTTATGGTAAAGAAAGCGAAAAGATAGATGCATGGGTTGCCTCCCAAGAAGCGCTTGGTTTTTGTTAACCGAGTCGTTAGCCTGACTCGACCTTGATTATCAATGGAATAAGCATGAAACATATCCACCAGGATCAAAGACATAGTTTTCATCCATCAATAAGCAGAAGCTTAAGGCGAACAAGGCAAGCCAAATAAGAGTAGGCAAGGTTCCCTTAAGCAGCGATGGAGCACGGTGGAAGCAAGGGTGAAGTGGTGCAAGCATGTCTTCAATAGTTCCAAAGATTTTTCCTTTTATTTCATCAGGTGGATACTGAGATGGCTTAAAGGCTTCAATACCGGGGTCGAACACCTTTTCCTTTAGGGGAAAATAGCACTCAGGCTCAGCCGAGTGTGAAGAAGATCCGCAAAGAAGCACAACCTCGTCCTCAGAAGTGGGACAAAGAGGTGTCAAATCATATGTGCAACGGATATCGGTGTCGACCGGTTTCTTCTCCTTAGAAAGAATGTGCTTCAAATCTATAGTAGGATCAAGACGATAATCTTCAAAGTCATAAGGACGAGCATCACTCTCATGAGGGAAGTAAGTGTTGAGAAATTCTGAGAAATCTTCCTCAAATGAGTAATCGTCCAAAGTAGGATCGAGTGATGGCTGAGGATCTTCATCGTGTGAAGAATCGCTCGAAAGAGTACCGGCCTCATCAAAATCATCGTATGTAGGCATCTCGGGATACTCAGAAGTAAAATCATCAAAATCATCCGAGTCTGAGCTAGAATCGACATCATCATAAGCATCAAAGACCGGTGGAGAATCATAAATGGGAGAAGGTTCCAAAGTGGAGCGAGAATCATCCACATCATCGTCAAAGAGTGGATTATCGATGGAAGAATCGAATAGATGATTATCGTAGACAACAAAGTCATCGAGCACATTTATCATATTCACTGATTCTTGTCCAAAAGATTTGCCTGTAAGCTGCCCCATTTTAAAAACTTTTGAATCATCCCTGACTCGTAAGATTAACTCACCTTTGGCCACATCAACTAAAGCTCGTCCGGTTCTCAAAAATGGCCGACCAAGTATTAATAGAATACGAGGGTCCATTTCATAATCAACTACGACAAAATCGACCGGGAAAGTAAATGTGCCAACTTTGATGAACACATCCTCGGCTATACCAACGGGGTAAGCGAGAGTGCGGTTTGCAAGTTCAAGAGTCATCTTTGTTGGTGTGAGGTCGGGCAATGATAGTGTTTTCCAAACACTCAAAGGCATCAAATTAATACTAGCCCCGAGATCAGCAAGGGCAGTAAATTCTTCAGTTTTGTTGAACACGCAAGGCAACACAAAACGACCGGGATCTCCAAGCTTTTCCGGTAATTCTTTAAGAATAACTGCTGAACAGTTTTCATTTAAGCGTGTGTTGGCGAGTTCAATCAGCTTCTCCTTCTTGCTAAGCAATTCCTTGAATGCTTTGACAAATTTCAGCATGTGGCAAAGTGCTTCAACAAGGCTAATGTTGATGGTCATTTGAGATAGCATATTCACATATTTCGATACTTGACAGTCATTCTTGGTTAGCTCGTTGGTCTTGCCTAAGCGAGAAGGGTACGGGATGTTGGGTTTATAGGTGGAAGGTGAAGGTGTAGTAGGTAAAGGTTGGGATGTTGAAGTGTCCTTCCTAGAGACATCGTCATGACGAGGCGGAGACGGTAATGGTGCACTAATACTAGGTGTAGGAGGAGTAGGGATACATGGTGGTGGAGGTGGTGTAGATGATGGGGGCAGGATTGGTGGTCCTATGATGGTAGCTCCACTACGAGTAGTAATAGCACTCACATTAGCTCGCGGATTAGTGACGGTGTTTGAAGGTAGAGAACTTGAAGTAGAAGGTTGAGTAGAGGGCAAGAAACTAGCCAACAGATTCTTTAATTCAGTCGTTTGAGTGCTGAAGGAGGATTGAATATTATCACGAACCTCGGACCTTATCTTATTTCCTTGCTTCGTGTTATCTCCTCTAAGATTGATAATTTGGCTTTGCAGATTCTTGATTTGCTCACCTTGGGTTCTCATTGTGGCTTCAAAATCGGGATTAATGGGTGGGGTTTGTTGGGCGGGTGGGTGATAAGGATTAGAAGCTCTTGGTGGGATTTGGTTGCTTCTATTGTAGTTGTTGGCGGGGTTTTGGTTTTGAGGAGAAAAACCGGGTGAAAGGTAATTGTTGTAACGATAGCTCAGCAGATTTCTATCCCCTTGTTGTCTAGCTTGGTAATTTTCCGGTGAATAATTACCGTAAGCCGCATACACATTTTCCGGATTTCCTTGAGTTGAAGGACAATCGGTGTATGAGTGAGGACCGCCACATGTTTCACAAGGATTAGCAACCGCTTTAACTTGTTGTTGTTGTTGGTTTGAAGCGAGAAGCGTAATACTTTTGCTCATTTCAGTCGTCATGCGGGTGAGTTCGGTCATCTCAGGGTTTGCTGAGGTAGAGGAAACATTGACTCTCGGGTTGTTCTTAGAAGAAGCAGAGGAATCCCAGTTTTTGTGGTGAGTAGTCATGTTCTCAATTAACTCTCTACACTCCTCGGGTCTCCTTTTCATGAATGTGCCACCGGCGGCTACATTAATCGTATCACGGTCTCGAAAAGTCAAACCGTTGTAGAAAGTATCAATCAATGTGACGGGAAGCATGTTGTGGTTTGGACATCTATCGATCAAGACATTATATCTTTCCCAAGCATCAAAAAGAGATTCACCAGGGTCTTGCATGAAACCGCTGATTTGATTGCGAAGGCTAGTGACCATGGATGGTGGAAAGTAGCGCGATAAAAAGCGTTGAGTCATGTCATCCCAAGTGTGAATAGAATTCTTCGGGAGACGATCAAACCATTTCTCGGCATGATGTAATAAGGTATGTGGAAAGAGTTGTAGACGAAGTTCATCCATTGTGGCACCGACCAACTTCATGCTTTGGGTGATTGTAATGAACTTGTCGAGGTGTTTGTTGGCATCATCATCAGGCAGTCCACGGAATGGGTTTGTTTGTACTTGCTGAATCATGTGGTGCTTCAACGAAAACTCAGGAGCGTTGATTTGCATCGGCGCAATCGGTCCTCCTCGTCCAAACATTGTTGGTTGACAAAGCTCCTCCATGGTCCGAAGATCGGGCTGTGGAAGAACATTGTTGTTATTATTAGGGTGCCGTGGATTATTGTTGTTGACACCAGACATAGCTAAATCTTCTTGAGGCTCGGGCTCTTGATAATTAGAAGATCTAGTACGCATGCACCTACAAAGACAAAAGAAAAAGAAACCAAACACAAATACAATATATATACACAAGAAAGATAAAATCTTTTTGGATTTTTGAAATTTTTAATTTTATGTATTTTTATCAATTTTTAATTTTTATGATTTTTTGAATTTTTTATGCAAGAAAAGTAACGCTCACAAGTGAACAGATCCCAAAAAGCAACGCGTATCTCACAGAAAACCGTTAATCTTTACGAAAAGAGCCGGCAGCGGCGCCATTTAATACAAGGCTTTTGCCTAGTAAGAAAATTATGTTCGTTGATGTTGGTCTAATCGAATTGAAAAACTTGTGTTTAATGTGTGACTCTGTTTTATTTTGGTGGAACAAAAGTGTTGTCGTTGTAGTGTTTAAAATAAATGTGCAGAACAATTAAAGTAAAAGTGCTAAAAATTAAAATGGCGTTTAAAATAAATCTAAATCTAATTAAAATAAAAGGGTGCAAAATTTAAAACTTTGAAAAGATAATTAATTAAAATGACTTAAAATTAAAGCGTGACGAGAATTAAAGTTAGACAAGTATTAAAATAACAACTTAAAATTAAACAAGGCAAAACAAGAAAAAACATTTCAATCGGAATATATTCCTATCGGTGCAATCGGAATGTACCTACCTTTCAGATCGGAATGGACCCAGATCGGAATAACTGTCACTTACCTCCTGATCGGAATACCAATCAAACCCAGATCGGAATGTACACAACACCCCAAATCGCAATGATGCTATCGGAATCTGTCCTATCGGAATTTCACTATCGGAATACAAAGGGCAATCTATCGGAATGTGGCTAAGGAAAATTGGGCAGCACTTCGTCTAAGTAAGCCTTAAGAGCCGTCGGAAAGAGCGATCGCAATATGCGATCGCAATCCCCAGATCGGAATGAGGAAATTTTACTCCTATCGCAATCCCGGATCGGAATGCAAAAACCCTTAGGCCAATACTGTCACTATCGGAATGTGGTGTTGCTAGCCGTCGCAATGTGGAGAACCCTTACTTTCCGATGGTACCAAATTCGTAATAAGCACAATTTTAAATAAGCTACTTCTAATAGGCCATGACCAAAAACTTTAATGAAATGAAATCAAAACGAAACAATAAGCTAAAAAGGTTAAAATCTTTCAAACTTTAAAAGACGAAACTTAAATGAAATCAAAACTTAAAAATCAAAACTTTAAAGAAAACTTCCAAAACACTTAAACAAAATACCAAATAAGCACACAAGGTTGTCAATCTCGAGGCTTATTTCGTATGAGGACTTAAAAGGACGAGATTTTTGGTTAAATAAGCAAATGGATTAAGCAAAACTTGCTTAATCCGAAATTTAAACCGAAACAAAAATGAGAAGAGAAGAATGAGATTGACAAGAGTAAACTTGATCAAATGATAAAGAAAGATTAAAGACAAGAATTTAAAGAACACAAATTAAAAACTTACTTGGAATTAAAAGGATAATTAAAGTGCAAAACATGTATTAAAATGACAAGTAATTAAAGTTGCATAAAATAAAAGTGGAAGAGCTAATTTGTCAAGTTAGCCAACAAAGAAAATGTTTAACAACTAATGACTATTTATAGGGGAGGATTAAGGAAGCTTCCTCCCCTCCTTCATTTCTTCTTAATTGCGAGATTAAGTCCTTCCTTCTTTTAATCTTCATTAATTTCATCATTAGTCCTTTTCTTCTAATCTTCTTTAAACTTGGACTTAAAGGACTTTTGGCTTCGGGATTTCTTTGAACTCGTCTTTAAATTCTTCAATAAAATAGACTTGAATTCTTCGGCTTTTGATAAACTTCCGTCTTTTGACTTTTTCTTCGATAAATCTTTAGAATTGGTCTTGGACTTCCGTTCTTTTTGCACTCTTGACTTCTCGACTTCGTCTTTCATCTTTTTCTTCAATAAAAGTCCGTAAATGCCCGTGAATTCCCGTGTTTTCTCCACTTTTCACCTTTTCGTCCTAAATCACAACAAAAACACAAACCACGCATAACTCCGACATAAAAAACATAAAATACACGTTTTGGTCCGGTTATTATTGTAATTAAGTGGTAGAAAAGATGTGTGTTTACACACATATCAATCGCCATCATACACCGTTGAAACGTACCCGGTGCATTACAAAGTCCGAAAGGCATCCTACGATAAGCGAACGTTCCATAAGGACACGTAAAAGTAGTCTTCTCTTGATCACGAGGGTCGATAGGGATTTGAAAGTAACCGGAAAAACCATCTAAAAAGCAATAGAATTCATTTCCCGCGAGTCGCTCCAACATTTGATCCATGAAGGGCAAAGGAAACTGGTCTTTACGAGTGGCGTCATTTAACTTTCGGTAGTCAATACACACCCTCCAACCGCTCACAACACGAGTGGGAATTAACTCGTTGTTTTCATTAGGCACAACGGTCATTCCTCCCTTTTTAGGGACACAATGGATTGGGCTCACCCATGGGCTATTGGATATAGGATAAATTATTCCCGCGTCAAGGAGTTTAAGGACCTCCTTTTTAATGACATCGTGAATTTTTGGATTCACCCTTCTTTGACTTTGAATTGCGGGCTTGTAGTCCTCCTCCATTAAAATCTTGTGAGTATAAAATTTTGGGTCAATACCCTTAATGTCGGATATTTTCCACGCAATTGCCCCTTTATGAGCCTTAAGAACTTTCAAGAGCTCGGTTCTTTCATTATTAGCAAGACCTTTTGCAATAATAACCGGCAACTTGTCATCACCTTCCAAGAATGCGTATTCAAGGTGAGAAGGAAGATCTTTCAATTCAAGGATAGGTGGTTCCTCGATTGAAGATTTTGGTTCAACACTCATAACTTCCATCGGCGAAAGAAATGGTGGAATAAAAGTATCATCACTAATCAACACCTCATCTTCATTGTCGATTTCATTTGAAGTGAGATCGCCTCCTTGGAATGGAGTGAGATTTGGGTGGAATTAGCAAGAATTGGATCCAAAATAGTGGGATTGCCACTTGACGAGCTATCGGAAAAACCTAACACTTCTTGTGAAAACTCATCGCAAACCACATCAACGATGTCAATGTGATTGATGGTAGCGATTGCATAAACATGAGAAGGTTTCGAGTTTTGAGTAGCGTTTATAACAAGTTCCTCTTCGTTGAATCTCAAAGTGATAGTTCTTGCATGAACATCGATAAGCGATCTCGAAGTGTCTAAAAATGAACGACCTAAAATTAGAGGAACTTGAGGATCCGCGGGGATGTCAACTACTATAAAATCAACGGGATAGTAGAACTTCCCCACTTTCACGAAAACATCTTCGGCTACTCCACATGCTAAAATCGTAGAATGATTGTCCATCTCGATAGACATGTTCGAAGGAATGAGAGCCGGAAGCGAAAGCGATTTCCAAATGGAAAATGACATCAAATTAATGCTCGCACCAAGATCGGCCAAGGCGAGGCATTCTTTCATATCTTGTATGTCACAAGGAATGAGAAACTTCCCGGGGTCACCAACTTTTTCCGGTATGCGGTTAAGATAAATCGAAGAACAATTAGCAAGCTTTGAAATCTTTTCCTTATCGCTCATCATACTCTTAAAAGTGGAAGCGAAACGAGGCATATATAACAACGCGTCGGCTAAACTCACATCAAAATGCACTTGTTGAAACATTTTTATAAAAAGCTCGATTTGTTGTTTGTTACGTTCTTGCAATTTCTCTTTGTTTCGTCTCGAAGGGTAGGGTAAAGGTGGTGTGGGTTGGTCATTAGGCAACAGCCTTGGAAACTCGGGTTCCACAATTGGTATTGGTTCAACCGTAGGTGTGGTATGAGCGGTACTTCGTGGGATTGTAATGTGCTCCTTTTCTACCATCACCTCGGGTTCTTTCTCGATTTCCTTCTCCATAGAAGTACTTGGACGAGAGATTGGTTCCTTGAAAGTTTTACCACTTCGTGTAGTAATAACCTTCATTTCTCCCTTCGGGTTTGCAATTGTATCACTAGGAAGACCACCCGAGGAAGAGGGTTTACACATGATTGCTTCAAACATCTTAGCCATTCGGTCCTCAAATTTTGATTGCCTAGCATCCGCTTTTAATAACTCTTGCTTAATCTCATGTTGTCCTAATTCCATCTTTTGTTGATTTTGTTGAAGACGTTGGACATTTCCTTCCATTTTGTTTGCATGAGTTTTAAGTTCATTAGCAAGTTCATTTTTAGCTCGTTTTTCAACTCGGATCTTAAGCTAATCATCTCACGTTGCATGTTATCAAATTTAGCATCATTTGCTTTAACATAATCCAAAAATTCTCCTTGCAAATTTTTAGTGTGAGCATTTTGAAAACCTTGTGTAGTGTTTTGAAAATCACGGTTTTGGTTTTGATTAGAAATTTGTCCATTCCCATTTTGATAATTCCCTTTGTTGTAGTTGCGTGAATTGCCTTGGTAATTACCTTGGTTGTTGTTTCGATAATTATTAACATTTTGATTTGGTGGAGCTTGATTTTGGTGGGAACCTTGACCGTTTTGGTTGTATGTTCCCGTTGCTACATAAGCACTCGAAGTGTTACCATCCTCGGTAATGCACTCAGAAAGATCATGAGCTCCACCACAAGACAAACAACTCTTAGCAACTGCTTTAACCGAAGCGGAATTTGAAGCTTCTTGAGCTTTCCAATGGGACATAAGATTAGCAAATCTATCAAAAAACCGATTTTCCTCATTAGCTTCATCATGTAAGGCATTAATGCTACGAGACGATTGTGACGATGATGACGAACCCAAATTGGCAACACTCGGTATGTTACAAGGGCTATAAACCTTAGATCTATTCTCGATGATTTGTAAAGCCTCATTTGTCGTCTTGCACAAAAAATTACCACCCGCGGCGGCATTCAAATAATCTCGTTCATGATCATTAAGCCCATTATAAAAAGTATCAATTTGATGCAATTCCGTAAAATCATGGTGTGGACATTCATGTAACATTTCTTTAAATCGTTCCCATGCCATTGAAAAACTTTCATTATTTCTTTGCACAAATCGTGAAATCTCATTTTTCAAATCTGTTGTTTTAGATGGTGGAAAAAACTTGTTCACAAACTTAGAAACGAGATCGGCCCATGTCAAAATTGAATTTGGCGGTTCTTTCTCAAGCCAAATTTTTGCGGGTCCATCTAAAGAGTATGGAAACAACATCATCTTAATGGCGTCATGTGGAACATCCTTAAACTTGCTAGTGGCGGTGAGACGGTTAAAATTCCTAATATGATAGTGCGGGTTGTCTTTCTCATGACCTCTAAACTTATTTGCTTGCAACATCGACATTAAACCCGTCTTAATCTCGAAATTCTCCACAAGGATGGCGGGAATCACAATAGCCTCTCCAAAACCCTCGGTGGGTGCTTGTAGCAACTCCATCATAGTACGATTAGCCATGACGACTTCTTGTTCTACAATAGGTTCAACAATTGGAGGTTGTTCCCCAATCAACGACTCTTGATTGGCTTGCTTTTGAAGACGTTTACGAGCTCGTTTTGCTTGATTACGAGTGATCATAAACTTCACGAAGAATGGGAGGTGAGCAAAGAAGATTCTTTTTGGGTGTTTTGTGAATTTTCAATTTTTTTGTGTTTTTGATTATATTTAATTTTTTGGATTTTGGTGTATCTTCGTAGACAACAATCTACAAAATCTCTCCTCGAATCAAACTCTTGATTAAAGAAGCCTCAAAGGAATGAAAACGATCACGTGGAGTGAACGCCTTCGAATGACTTTAGAACTTTGGTGAAAACCAAATTGTTCAAGAGGGTTTAATCACAAAGAAACCAAGCAAATATATTATACGTAATAATACTTTGGGCGGCAAAACCCTCGATTAGCCTTCAATCTCAAAATACTCACAAGGAAGCGGGGAAACGAGGCGGCGCGAAGCACTTAAGAGCCTTTTTCCTTAGGGTATATTTTATAATACCCGCCTTATACCCACCTTATAGTTTGTATTTTTCAAAATCGAGCTTCACGAAAGTATTTATCTATTTTTGCCTTTTTCTTTTTGTTTGAGATTCGAAATAATTGAGTGATGAAATCCCAATTAAGGTTGTGTTTTCACACTTTTGGAGATATTGTTTATTTGTTGTGATACTTAATAAATATAGTAATAATATTTTTACAAGAAAAACCAAGAAAACCGATAATACGTATTAGTAGATTTCTACTAATACAAATACTATTTATGGTTAATATTAAAAACAACAATACAAATCAATCACGACACACCTCCCCGGCAGCGGCGCCAAAATGATTGTAGTGTTTTACTACTCTTTAGGAAAAGAGCGTAAATAGGGAAAGTATTAAATACGACGGTTTAGGAAAACCGTGTACAAATGACCCTAGATGAAGTGAAAGTTCGTTTCCCAAGGAGGTATATGTGTGCGAAAAACTTGTTAAATGTTTGTGATTAATGTTTGGTTTAGAAAGGGATGAGAAAAGAAAATGACGAAGACGTAAAAATTACTATTAGAAAGTTAAAACGTAAAACCTTAAAAACCACAAAAATAAAAATTAATTCTAAAAATTACCAAAAATTTACCAAAAATCAAAATAAATAAACTAAGAGTTTACCAATGATCAAAACCTTTTCAAACCTTTTAAATAATTAAATATTCAATTTTTAAATGCTAATTAAAGCCCTAAAAATCAAATAAATTATCAAAAAGCCCAAATAAAGATTTTTCAATTGGTAAACCTCAAAAATGACCTAAAAAGATTAAAAACTATTTTTAGAAATTTTTAAACTAATAAAAACTATTTAAAATGATTTAAAAAAACTATTAAAACTTAAAATAATTATAAAAATTAATCTAAAAGTGATAAAATTATTCTAAAAGTTGCTAAATTCCTATTTTAATGTATTAAAGCTAAGAAAAATGTAAAAAGTTGGAAAATGTGAAATTTGAAAAATAATAATAAAATAATATTAAAATAATATTAAAAATCCAAAAATTATAAAAAATTCTAAAAACTTGCAAACTAGTTTATTTTAACCTAAATAATCAGAAAATCAAAGTGAAATTACCAGAATACCCCTATTGGCCCTCAAATGGGCCAAAACAAAAAACAGTCAACACAATTGGGCTTTTGGGCCCAAAAAGTCAAACTTGGCCCAATTGATTTGGAAAAGCCCTATCTGACTCAATATTTAATTCTAAGAACAAAACTCTAAAGGCCCAAAAGCTGAATGTGAGCTTATCACAGCTTAATAAGCAGGCAGCTTATTCTTATTGGGCTTTTCAGCCCATTAAGCAATAAGCCAATGCCAAAAGCTCTAATTTGACACACAACCTTCTTTTGGGATGCTTATGAGATCTGTAAAAAGAAATTTTGAAAAAGCACACTCAATAAGCAAGAAATAAGCAAAGTATAAATCCACAAAACGACAAAATAGTCGGGTTTGAGATTTAGGGCACCTCAGAAGCTCTAGTTTGTTGCAAAAGCTCACAAATAGCTTAACTAAGAATAATCAATCAAGAAAATCACAAAAAGCCAAGTAGAATAAGATGAAAGAGCAAATAAGCTGGCTGAAAAAGCCAAATAAGCTAGTTTTCTAGCAAAAGCTTAACCAAAAGACTTGTAACCTTCCATACTTGATATTAAGCTGAGAAAAATGAGTTCTATTACAAAAACTAAGTTGTTGCATGTACCAATAAGCAAAACAGATTCAATAAGCTTAGAAACCAAGTTTGACCAAAAGTCAAACGCTGATAAGTTGAAATCAAATGCTGACAGGAACAAAGTGGACGTTGACAGACTTAAAGAAGTGTATGGACTTGTTTTTCACCCTGCTGGTCAAGGTTTGAGTGCAAACCTTGTGAATCAAAGCTTACCAGTTGGGTAAACTTGATGTGTTTTGGCACAAATAAGCCAATAAGCCAGTAGGCTTATAAGCTATGAACAAAACAATCCAAATAGCCAAATAATCTCACAAGTATCACACAAATAGAATCCAAGCAGCAAAACAACAATCCTTAAACTAGAAATCAAAATGCAACACAAAATGAGGTGGTCACTTTGCTGATGCAAATGACCACTTCAGCAACTTTTGATAAGCTATAAAAACCACAATAAGCCACCAAATTCAACAACCAGATAACCAATAGATAGCTTATCACCCAAACTATTCCCAAACCAGATTTCAGACCTTAGATCCAACAAACAAAAAAGTTATTGGATCTGATGTGTTTGACCAAATTCAAAACCACTTTTATCAGATTTTTGCAAAACTTCAAATCCCTTTTCCAAACTTTCAGAAAGTAAACCAATGACTAAAACTTGTATATTAGGACTTGTTTAGACCTCCCAAACCCTAAGAACCAAGGGCACAAGGCCACAAGGCCTTATGAACCAGTAATCCCAAACAACCCTTATTCAAGCACTTTTCAAAGCAACTTCTGATTTTTACACACAACCTATTGATTTTAATGATCAAGAACACTTACTAGGCACCAACTAACACAATCAAACACAAAAAGAACCAACACAAACACAAGAACACCAAATCATATACCAAAGTACAAAATAAGCAGAAACATGAAATTTTGAGAGGAATCTTAACAAGGGGTTATACCTGCCTTCCACAACATCCTAGGAAGGCCAGCTATGCTCCTTGGACCTTGTTCAACAACTAGAATAAGACCAATGTACTTCAATAAGAAAGATGATGAATGCCTTGGTTGATGTTTCAAAGCAGAAACTCAAGGACTTGATGTCTTCAACACAAGCAGCAAACAACTCAACCAAGGGCTCTAATCCCTTCACAAGCTTGGTGTCAACAAGCTTACAAGAGCTTATAGCTTATGGTTAAGGGTTAGTACACAAAAATAAGCAAAATAAGAACCTCCTTTCAAGCTTTTTCAAACTTGAAAAACCTTACCAAACATAAACGTCCTTGATCCCAAAGGTTCAAGCACACTTATAACAATCAATGGAACTCAGAATCACCCTTTAAACAACACCAACTTTCAGAAAACATAAAAAGGAATTACAATTTTCTCAAAATACTAACTTTTATAAATTTTAAAAAGGAATTACAATGTTTAAAGAGTAAGACTGGAACAAAGGGACTCTCACATGTTGAGGTCTCCTTTTATAGGCAAATGCCAGGCTACACTATTCACAAACCCTAGAAGTGAATTCTCTAAAATGCCCTTAAGCTCTTGAGGCAGTTTGTTGTTGATGAGCTGTTCAAAATGATCCCAAACGTTCATTTTAGCTTTATGATGAAGCAATGAGTCATAGCTGTTGATTTTGCCACGTTGGATGACTTGGAGGGCAAGTAGCATTCTGATTGGTGGAAAGGGAATTGGGGGTGGGGTCCATTGTAAGTGGGAGTGAGGGTTTTGAGGTTGGGATGGTTTTCTGCATGTGTGAATCACACGTGGGTGTGGGTAATTGGGATTTACCCTTTGGTTTAAGTGAGATGGTAACTGGGGGTGAAAAGGTGAATAGTAGTGTGTTTGATCCGTTTTTGGTGGGATGAGAAGTGTTTGGCGCAATTTCACATTTGAATGTTTATCCTTGGCAGCTTTGGTCCTTGTATTTTGGGAATTTTGGTAAAACAAGTTTTTCAGCCCTAAAAACGAATTCCCTTTGTTTTTAACTTTCACACTTTGGCAGTTTTGGCACAAAACTTTGGAAAAGGATTTCAAAGGATTATTTTTGCCATTTTGAGATATTTCAAGGACTGATTTTGGACATTCTTGATCTTCAAAGGTCTTCAATGTATCTTTGGCTTGATGAGGGACCATAATTGACAATTTGAAATTGTTGAGGGACTAATCTTACCATTTCTTCAAAGTTGAAGGACCTTTTGTGTAATTTTGACAACTTAAGGGACCAAACTTGTATTTATCAATATACAAGGGTTTTAAGTGTCAATTATTCAATAAATGAGGATCAATCTTGTATGTCTTCAAGTCTTCAAGGGTATTTGTTGAGTATTCCATGAATTAGGGCCCAGTTCTTTGTACGGCTTCGTTTCTCGTGTCCGTTTTTCCTTGTATTTTGTGATCTTTTGTCTTTTTCACGATATCCATACCTAAAATACACAAGTAAACAAACACAAGCATATATATGGTATATTATGACATTTTTATGCATTTAAAGCCCGAAAAGAACGATGAGATCATGTATAAATGCCATCTCATCATTGTGCTTCTTTTCTCATCTATTTCATTCTCTATTCGTGCATGTGTATCTCTTTTTCATGTACTCTTAGAGCTACCTGTGCATCATGTTCCTCTTGAGCCCTTAGTTGTTCAGGTGTTTTGTGCTTGTACTTCCTCTTGGGCTGTTCAATCATCTTCTCCTTTCCTTTGTCTTTTGGATCCACTGCTGGTTTTGCTTTGGGTGCAGCTTC
Organism: Glebionis coronaria; assembly: GCA_025667525.1. Lineage (NCBI taxonomy): Eukaryota > Viridiplantae > Streptophyta > Magnoliopsida > Asterales > Asteraceae > Glebionis > Glebionis coronaria. The sequence goes on along the minus strand of JANFOE010000142.1, from coordinate 716,683 downwards.
TCCAATCTTTATCCCCTTCTGAGCTGGCTGCCTTCTGTTCTTTCTAACATATGTTTGAGTAATAGGTTTAGCAGGGGAAGGACTTACAGCAGGGGGATCAATTGTAGCAGGGGAAACTTTTGTAAAAGCAGGGGTTTCTTCTTGATTGCCCATATTCAACAAGGCTTTGGCAATGTCTTTTGTGGCACTCCCCTTATCACTCCCTTTCTCATCACTTGCCACCTTTTCTTGTCCTAGATCCTGACTACTAGGGAATACATACCACTGAGTAGACTCATCTGTTTGAGGAACTTCCTCCCTTTTGGAATCATCCTCATCTGTAGAAACAATAAGCTTTGGTCTTCTCCTCCCCTCAAGTGTAGCAAGTCTGGTCTCCAAATTATTAATAACCAGACCTCGCTTTTTGACAGTTTGTACCAGTTGTGCATTTTGCTCTTTCAAGCTAACATATTCGTCAATTCCAAGATGGATAGTGGTTTCATTCTGCTCTCAACCCTAGGAGGAGATTGCTCCCCTCTTTGGGTATCACTGAGTGAGGGAGAGGACTTACTTATGGTGTCACTATCCTGCTCATCCCTTGGGGATGAGACAGTAGTGGCAGCCAAACCCCCAATGTGCTCCAACCTTTTGGAGACTACCCTCTCTGCTCCTTGTGAAGGTTTACCAAGCAAGGGAGACCTAGAAAACCTGGTTTTTGTTCTCCTTTCATGTTGTGGGTTGGCAGGGGGAAGTTGACTGGCAGGGGTATGACTAGCAGGGGCATTAGCAAGAGGGGTTTGGGCTGCTCTTGGTTTAGAAGCAGCTTCTTTTCTGATCTGGTCCATCATGATTGGTGTAAGGGGAATTGTCCTGCCAAAAAATTGTATGGTAGGTGCTGCAAGAGTGGTGAACAATTTGGTTTTATGGAGGTTAGCTTTAAAAAGTCCTTGTGACGAATTTTACCATGTTGCCTCATATCCAACAAAATTTCAACAAACCTTGGATACATACAAAATTTTGAATGACTTGTAACATTTTTTACCATACCTTCAAAAATCATTTGAGAAAAACAATATTTTCTCCCTGTTGCCAAGCAGATCAGGGCAGAAGCAACTTGACTCCCAAATTCATTAAAATCTGTAGTTTTTGATGATAAGCATTGCAAAATAGTGTGAATTAAAAACTTCCAATAGGGTGCAAACTGACCTTTAGCAAATTTACATTTTTGATCAGTAGAAATGTTGTACCCCAAATTTGTAAGACCCTCAAAAATTTTAGCCTCTTTGAAAGCAACCACCCTACCCTCATCATCCAAGACTAATTTGTCTCGAATGGAGGCAAGTGTAACCACCTTAGGATGGCCATCAACCAGGCTCTTAATTTTACCTCTCCATCCACTATTTCAATCTTTGCATTAGACCAAAACTATTAGATGTGTGAGGCGTATATTCTAGGACTGATGACAAGAGCTAACCTAAAATAGAAAGATTTAAGATAAGCAATAGCATCAGTGGATTCAGTAGGCTCTTGAGATAAGTGAGCAATTTGATTATGGTTGGCAGCAATTTTGAGAGTCGTGGAAGACATTTTAAGTGTAAAAATATTTATGTTTGTGAAAAATTAGTGGGATTTGATTGAGAGAGTGAGTTAGGCCTGCTGGTTAAGGGAATTGAATTTATATAAGCGAATTGAAAAGCTGTGATTGGACCAAATTATCAATTTGCAAAAAGATCAGAAATAAATCTTGATAAGAAAGTAATTTATTTGAAATAATAATAAAAAGGTTACCAATCAGTGAAGAAAGCGCCTTAAATATCTTTTAAAAAGAACAAAATATTCCCTAACCAAAAAGTTAGCAAGCAGGCCCAACAGCTATAAGCAAGGCAACGGTATTGTCGGTCATCGGTCAAACAGGGGAATGTTTTGCAAAGCAGGGTAAAGTTGTATTAGCAGAGGGTATTAAAGCAGGGAAACTTTCCGAAGGGTATTAGACTTAACCTGAATAGATCAATGCTAAACAGCTCTGCCCTAATGCACACCCTTGTAAAAACAAGTTAGATACATAGAAACTCAAGAGTCCTCCATTCAGCAAAGTTCCAAACAGAAAAAGTTAACACATAAGCAATCCTGCACCTGGTCAACCCAATAAAATAAGCATACCCTAGACTCCATCCCTACCATTTCCTTGCTATGGTTAGTTGGTCTTGGCAATATGCACTAAAAATCTTAAATTAGACAGCAACCTGCTCAATAAAGAATTTTAAGTACACATTATAGTGCCTCAAGGTTTTAGAACTCCAACAGGCTTTGCAGCAAGTCTTCATTGTCCCAAACCCCTACTCACCAGTGGATATGATCTAGAATCATATATGAGTATCCTAAGGATACCCTAAGTCCTAAAGGTGTGACCTAACCTCCCCTGAAACATAGAGCATATACCTCATCCTCCCATATTATAGTATGCTTCATTAGGATCTCTGCATTGTTAGTCTAAAACCACATATAACCACTTTAAAAGAACAAACCTAACTAAGAGAAAAACTCCAAGCAGGGAAAAGTACCTTAGCAGGGGGATTAACCCCAGTAGGGGAATCTTTGTTCAAAAAGTAGTGGAATGAAAAATAATGGAAAACGTGACTAACATATGTACAAAAACAGCCATAATACAATCCTGAATACACAAAACAAGTCAAACATCGAATTTTAGGGAGTGATCATCCCAATACTTGCAACCAAGTACTGAAATCTCCCTACATCAAAAGCTTTTGTTAAAAGATCAGCAACATTAAGTTCTCTATCAATTGCCTCTGGGACAATCAATCCTTTTTCAAAACAATCTCTAATGAAATGATGTCTGATTCCAATATGTTTAGTCTTGCTATGAAAAAAAGGATTTTTAATAATGCAAATGGTGCTGTTATTGTCAATGAATATCTTGGTTTTAAGAAAATTGTACCCATAATCAAGCAGTTGGTTCTGAACCCAAAGAACTTGTCCACAGCATGCAGCAACTGCTACATATTCAGATTCATTTGTGGATGTGGCCAGAATAGTCTGCTTTTTACACTACCAAGATATATGCATGGTTCCCAAAAACTAACATCCACCTGTTGTAGACTTCATATCATTATTGTCACCAGCATAATCACTATCTGAATAGGATACTAGCTCAAATGGTGACTCCTTGGGATACCAAAGTCCTAAAGTTGGATGATACTTCAGATACCTAAAGATTCTATTTACAACAAAAAGATGACACTCTGTGGGTGTCACTTGGTATCTTGCACATAAACAGACTGCAAACATGATGTCAGGTCTTGAAGCTGTAAGGTACATGAGAGATCCAATCATGGACCTATAGTTCCTGACATCAATAGGGTTCCCTGGGCCATCTTTTCCCCAAGGATGCTCCTTATCCATGGGAGTGGAGACTTTCTTTCCTTCACACATTCCAAACTTCTTCACAATTTAAGCAACATACTTTTCTTGTGAGATAAAGATCCCATCTTTCCTCTGCTGAACTTGTAACCCCAAAAAGAAGTTGAGTTCACCCATTGCACTCATTTGAAATTTATCTTGCATCAACTTGGCAAAATCTTTGCTAAGCAGAGAGTTTGTGGATCCAAAGATGATGTCATCCACATATACTTGCACCAAAAGAAATTCACCCTTCTGTTTCTTAATAAACAGGGTCTGGTCAATTTTCCCCCTGTTGAAGCCATTATCCAACAGGTATTTAGAGAGAGTTCCATACAAGGCCTTAGGAGCTTGATGAAGTCCATACATAGCCTTCTTCACCTTGTAAACTTTGTTTGGGTGTTCTGGGTCTTCAAACCCTAGAGGTTGCATCACATAAACTTCTTCATCAATGGTGCCATATAAAAAGGCACTCTTAACATCCATTTGATATATTGTGAAGTCCATGAAGGAAGCATAAGCCAGAAACAATCTGATGGCTTCAATTCTGGCTACTGGAGCAAAGACCTCTTCATAATCAATTCCTTCTTCCTGAGTATATCCTTGTGCTACCAGTCTTGCTTTGTTTCTGACTACAGTGCCCCTCTCATTCTTTTTGTTCCTGAGCACCCACTTTGTCCCAATGGGTCTTGCCCATTTTGGACAATCTACCAGAATCCATACTTCTTGGATGTCAAATTGCAAGAGTTCTTCTTGCATGGCTTCAACCCAGCTTGGATCATTGAGAGCCTGAAAATCTTCTTTGGCTCTTTTTGTGACAAAAAGGCAGTAAACAGACAACATTGCATATTTTCATGGTTAAACTTCATAGTAATGTTGGCAATGAAGCTGTGTTCCTTTGCTGAATACCTTGTTTGTCTGGGAGTATCAAGATGACCTATGATTTGGGATTGGGGATGATCTTTATTGATTTTGTAGGTAGGCTGCATGCTCATAATTACCTCTGTTTCATCCTTTCCCAAATCAGGATCTATAGTACTATCTTGATTGGGAAAGAAATCCTTAAAAGAGCTTCCAAATGATACTGCATGACTAAGGGATGGTAGCTTGTGAGCTGAATGCAGCTCTGAATAACTTGGACCTTCATTCCTAATTATTCTGCTTCCACTGCTAGATAAAGTGATTGGTGAAGATGAGGAAATGAGTGGGGATTCTCTTTCTTCATCATTTACATCATTGACAACTGGTTCTTTAGTAGCAGGGGAAACATTTGGTCCAACAGGGGAATCCTGGATTCCACTGCTTTCAGCCATTCCACTGCTTTCAGGAGTTGACTTAGCAGGGGAAGGGATTGAATGCTCCTTCCTTTGAGATGTGTCATTTTCTTCATCTGTTTTTGTAGCAGCATCATCAATGGGAAACAATGAGGGTACAATCATGTACCTCATTGGTGGCTTCTCCAAAACAATTGGTTCTTTTGTACCTGAGATGTTAGTATTCTGCAAAGCAACATGCACATAATTCATTGATTTAGAAAGTACTTCATGTCAAAGAACCAATCAGGACCTGTTTGTACATCTTCAGGCTTGTCTTCAAGAAAATCTACATGGAGATTTTCTGTCACTTTGCTTGTCTTCTTGTTGAAGACCCTATAACCTTTGCTATTCAATGAATAACCTATAAAGTACCCATCATCCCCCTTTTCATTGAATTTACCTAAGTTGTCAATGGTATTCAGAATGATCACATGACATCCAAATGGTCTGAAAAAGTCAATCAAAGGAGGTCTGCCATTGAACAGCTGATAGGGGGTCTTGTTATGTGCCTTAACCACCAAGGTCCTGTTTTGAACATAACAAGCAATGGCTACAGCTTCAGCCCAAAAGATAACTGGAAGTTTGGAATCAGACAGCATAGTCCTTGCAGCTTCAATAAGTGTCTTGTTTCTTCTTTCTACAACTCTATTTTGTTGAGGTGTTCTTGATATACTGTATTCCCTCCTTATTCTTTTGTTTGTGCAGAAAATGTCCAGCTTCTTGTTTCTGAACTCACCACCATTGTCTGATCTAATGGTCACCACCTTCATACTCTTGGAAAGTTCAATATGATTAATAAAACCTATGAGTACATCTGTTGTGTCACTATTTTCAAACAGGAAGAATGTCCATGTGAACATTGAAAAATCATCAGTAATCACTAGGCAGTACCATTTCTTCATTATGCTTGCCACATTAGTAGGACCAAACAGGTCCATGTGAAACAATTCCAATGGCTTGGTGGTGGACAGACTTGTTTTTTACTTGCAAGAGGCTCTGTGTTGCTTCCCTTTCAGGCAAGCAACACAAGTATGATCATTGGCAAAGGACTTGGAAGAAAGACCATGAACAAGATTAAACTTAACCAGCTTGTTCATGTTCTTGAAGTTAAGATGACCAAGTCTTCTATGCCATTTCTTGCATTCATCAACTGATGCTTTGGTTATAAAACAGTTTTCATTGTCTTGAAGAGTGATGTCCTTTAAATCAATGGTGTACATGTTCTTCTATCTTTGGGTTCTAAGCATAATAGGAGTGTCTGGTGGTAAAACAAACTCCTTTCCCAAAACAAGACATTCAGTATTAGTAAAAAGGACAAAATTATTGTTATCAGTCATTTGGGACACACTAAAAAGATTGTACTTTATCTCTTTCACCAAGTAAACATTATCAAATGTCATTTCATTAGTGACAATAGTCCATTTTCCTGTGATTGTTCCATGCCCATCTCCAAAAGAAACACCATCATTGTCATGCAAGGGAACAAAGTTAGACAGATAGGACTTATGTTCAGTCATACTCCTTGAGCATCTACTATCCCAATAGGCTTTATCATTCTTATTCTGCTTTGTCACCTGCAAAAAGAAAAACAATTTAGTTTCTCTTGGGGACCCAAGCCATGACAGACTTGGATCTACCTCGTGTATCAATGTCAGATAATTTGTCAAAGACTAGAGATACACCATTGGATTGAGTACCCCTTTTGGGTACTCAAACCCAACGAGCTGAGGCTTTCACAGCTTTTCCCCATCTTCCTATGTTTCTAGAGGGCAAAACTTTTCCAGTAGGGGATACCCTAGACTTAGCAGGGGAATCCCTATGCTTAGCAGAGGGAACCCATCTTTTGTTTTGGCAGTATGAGGTTCTGGTTTGGTCACATAAGAACTAGATTTGGGACATGCATCATTCACTTTTCTTAGTGCAGGAACTACATACTTATCAGACACCTTATTTCTCAAAGCATGGGCAACATACTTAGCAGGGGAAAAAGATTTTGCCCCTGCATTCAATAGAATGGCTTTTGGTTGCATTTCCTTTAAAGGATTTGCAACCACCATTTCTATTGGTGCTTGACAGTCTTGATAGATGTGATCAAAACTGCCACAAGTGAAACAAGGTTTTGTGTTTTTCACAAAGTCCTCTCCTAATTGATGAGACTTTTGGTTGTTCTAATTCCTCTAATTACCTCTAATGGGTCTATACATACCAACATATTTAACAGTATTTTTAAGAGGTTTTGGTCCTGATTCAGATCTGCTAGAGGTTCTAGATGAGATACTTTTAGAACTGGAATCACTTCCAAACAATCCTTCTCTTGAAAAGAGAACAGGGTTATCAATTTTCCACTGTTTTAAAGCAATTTGTTCCTTTTCAAAATTCCTAACAGCACTAGCTTTTACTAGAGGTTCTTCTGTTTCTAGATTCTTTGGTATGTAGGCATTTAACTCAAACTCAATGTCCTCCTGCTTTTTGAAACAAGGAAGACCAGTCCAAGAAAGATCTTTCCTAGGCATGGGTGCATGTATATTAGTAGGTGGTGGTGGAATAGTGGCATGTTCATTTTTAACCCCAAAACCTGTTTTGTCCCTTGGATATTGTCCAATTTCAACTGCCTTAGTGAGATCTTTAGAAGCTTTTCCAAAATTTTCAACAGTTTGTTCATCTATCTTCTTGTTAGATCTAAAGACTTCTAATTCAGCAGTTAATTCCTTAATGAAATCTTCATTTTCTGTAGCATCTCTCTCTAGTATGACAATGTGATCTCTGTAATCATTTTCTCTTTGTTTATATTCTCTTATGGTGGACTCTAACTGTTCTAGAGCACGTTTGTAGTTATCTAAATCATTATCACAATTAATGTAATCAACTTTTAACTTTCTTATTTGATCATTCAATGACTCAGTTTTTTTCTACAAGCTTTGGTACAATATGAATCATCATATACCTCATTGTCTAAACTAGATGTTGACATGTCCATAAGAGCAAACTCTTCCTCTTTCTCTTCAGCAACTAGGGATTGATTCCTTTCAACACTCTCTGTCATAGCACTCCAGCCCCATCCACCTGCTCTATCTATCCCTTGCATGGCTACCATATCCTTAGCACCGGTATCCTCATCCTTGCTTTCCTTCCTATAGCTGCTTCCATTATTTGGTCCTCTACACTCCCTAGCAAAGTGGCGTTTCTTCCCACAGTTGTAGCATTCCACTTTTGATTTTTCGAATCTAGCTACATCAGAAGGATTGATGGAAATCTTCTTCCCATGCTTCTTGTAAAATCTGTTGGCTCTTATGCTGAGTAGAGCCATGTTCCACTTAATGTCCATCTCCTCCAGTCCCTGCTTACTGATTTGATTCAGATATTCATGTAACACAGTAGACCCTTGAGATCCTTGAGATGCTATGAAAGCACAAGCAGTGTCAAGGCTGAATGTTGCAGGCCTTTCTTCATCATAAGATGGTCCAGACCTTGCAACAGGGGAATAGGTAGTAGGGGAAACTTCAATTCCACTGCCATTAGAGACTCTACTACTGTGAGATATAAAGGCCATATTAGCAGGGGAATCAGCAGATCCACTTGAATTAGTGGGGATGGTTCCTGATGACTTCATCTCATTGACCACTGGCTCAAAAACTTTCAGGTTATTGTAGATGTCATTAATGTTCTTATCATCAGTGTCATCTCTATTTTGCCAAATGGCTTTGTAAGCAAACCATTCTTTCTGAAGGTTGTTGAGGAATCTTGTATTCACCTGTTCTCTTGACACTTCTATGTCAAAGAACTCTAGTTGAGCAAACAGATCTTGAAGCATATTGTAAATAGAACCAATTGCTTCATCACCTTTTGCTTTGAAAGAAGCAAATTGGTCAAGCATCTGGTTCTTTTTCTTCTTCTTTGTGGCCTCATTCCCTCCAAATGTGTTGCCTATTGCTTCCCAATGTTCCTTAGCAGTCTTGTACTTCCTGAACCTTAGCTGATGTCTATCAGGTAGAGCTAACAGCAAAGAGCTGTGAGCTCTGACATCATGCCTTCTTGCTAGTACCTCCTTGTCTGCAAGAGCAACAGATTTCTTTTTGCTATCACCTTTGGAGCTTTCACCACCAGCCTCTCCGTTATCTTTTTCTTCAATTACTACTGTTTTGGTGAATTGATCACCAAACTCTATGATCTCCCATAGAACATAGTGTTCCATCTTGAGATATTGTTGAATCCTGAATTCCCATAGTTCAAAGTTTTCAGGATCCAAAATAGGTAGTTTGAGAGAATTGTTGTTGTTTGAGGATGAGTGAGAATCTGAGGACATGGTTGATGTTGGTTGTAAGAGATGTTTTGTTCTTGGTTTAATCAAAGTTTCTCAACAAGATCTGATACCACTTGTTGATCCCAAACTCAGATCTTAAACCTTAGCTTGTTTAAGGGTTGTGATAGAAAGAATAAATTCAATCTAACACTAGAGAAACTTTGCAATACAAAGTAACTAAACAAGATGCGGAATATAGTGTTTAGCACAAGAACATATATTAAGATCAAACGTTAAACTTTATATATCAAAGATATATGAATACCCAATAGTGGTATTAGGGTTATACAACCTTAAAGTGTGAAATGAACAGAGAAATATGTTTTACATGATAACCTAGTGAGTCCTTTTATAGCACAAGGACTCACCTACAAGATCACTACTAACAAACTAGGAAACTATCTTGGAGTAGTAACTGAAACGCGTCATAATCTCTTCCAAGTTTATCTTAGTAGCAGGGTCTTTGACTTCTAGCAGGGGGACCAATCCCCCTGCCTTTGTTATTCAGCAGGGGGAACTTACTCTAGCAGGGGAAACTCTGACCAACCAGCAGGGGGAACTAATACTCATACATTTATTCCCAACAAAACATATGCGGATCCAATCACGATCGTTTCACTCGTGACTTACAAAAGAGCGGTCATATTCTAGTTCAACAAGTTCGTTCAAGCGGCAATTTGGCGGATCTATTTACCAAGGCACTTCCTGCTTCAACATTCAAAAAGCTTATTTACAATATTGGAATGCGGCGAGTTAAAGATATTAAGTGATGTAGTAATCAGAGGGAGATAATACGTGTTGCACTCTTTTCCTTAGTCATGGTTTGTCGCACTGGGTTTCCCTGACAAGGTTTTTAACGAGGCAACATTCTCAAAGCGTATTATTTATAGAGACATCCAAGAGGGAGTGTTATTACTAATATGTGGATGTCTAGAATAAGGTCCATGGCCCAAGTAGTAATTAGGGTTTACCCTAATATTTGTCTTATAAATACTCCTTATATTTACCTTCTAAAATATGAGGAATATATCAATTAAAAATACATTTATTCTCTCATTCTTTTCACAACAGTTTGAAATATCGGTTATTTTTTATAATTCTTAAGATGAAGATAAGGACATATTTATGAGATGATGTATATAGCTTTCCGAAAAAGACCTGACTAAAATGAGTTCACATATAGGGTGGACTTGACTTGTTCAAATCTGATACAAAGGAATATATATATTTAAAATTTGTCATCTTCATAGGCCACTCGTCGTCTTTGTGTTCCTGAGTGATAAATGTGGGCATCAAGGATTTCTTGTTTTTTCTTTTTCTTTTTTCTCATGTTATGTTGCTACCCAGTCACTACTCTGCCTTTTCCTACTACAAATACTTCCACCACATGTACCATCGATGAATCTATTCCTGATTTTGAAATTCTTTCAAATGACACAAAGCTCAAACTCATCCTTCATAGAAAAACCAATCAAAGTCTATTTGCGTGTGGCTTCTACTGTAAAGGAGCCCCCACCTCTTGCCTCTTTGCCGTATTCATTCTCCCTAACGACCCTTATGCATTTTTACCTCAACCAGAGGTCGTTTGGTCTACCAATCGGGACTATGTGGTTGGTGTTACGTACTCAAATGAATGACAACTAGGATTACTCGAAGTTGCCTGAATTACATCTAGGATCTATCGAATTAGAATCAAGATCGAAGAATGAATTCAATGGAATGTTTATTGTAATTGAATGATTACAATGGATGGGAATTTAGAGAGAAAATTTTTACAACAAATTCAAGACTAGTAGAAAAGAAATGATTAACAGCTATTTATACTTCTCACTTTGGGCGGGAAAGTTAGTTAGGAAAAGTTAGTTAGACTCTGTTATATTCTCAAGTGGAAATGAACACATGTAACTCACGTGTCTGACATAAGTCATTCACGTGCACCTCATGTGTCACAAGAGTTTATAGCAGAGTTCCTAACAATCCACTCTCCTTAAGAAGTCCTTGTCCTCAAGGACTCACATCAAACTCAGGATACCTTCTCAATAGCTGTGCTAAGTCTTCCCAAGTAGCATCTGCCTCTGTTCTATTTGTCCACTGAACTAGTCCATAAACCACAACTCTATTGTTCTTTTTGACCATTTTTCTTACCAGTAACTTCAATGGCTCTGTTGAGAGAACTCCTTCCATGTCACATTGTGGTAGTACTACCAAATCGTTGGTCACAGCTTGCCCTTGATACTTCTTTAACTGGGACACATGAAACACATTATGTATCTGTGCTTGAATAGGTAGTTGTAACTTGTAGGCTGCTAATCCAATCTTGGAAAGTATTGGAAATGGTCCATAATATTTTTGAGAAAATTTGTTCTGCTTCCCCTGCCTAAGAGAGATATGCCTGTAAGGTTGTAACTTTAAGAGTACCAAATCCCCTTCCTCAAATTCCCTGTCAGACCTTGCTTTATCAGCTTGTTGCTTCATCCTATTCTGAGCCCTCAACAAATGAAACTTGAGTGTCTTAATAGCTTCCTCTCTTGCCAATAAAGTTCTGTCAACTATGTCCACTTTACTTAAACCTCCCAAATAAGGAACATGAATGGGTGGAGCTTGGCCATACACTACTTCAAAAGGAGTAGTGTTTATAGCAGAGTGAAAATTAGTGTTGTACCACAGTTCAGCTAATGCCAATCATTCATTCCACTTCTTGGGATGCTCTCCAGTCATACACCTCAAATAACTTCCCACACACCTATTCACCACCTCAGTTTGACCATCTGTCTGTGGGTGATATGAAGTAGACATGTGTAGCTGTACATTTAACATCTTGAATAGTTCCTTCCAGAAAGTACTTAGGAAAACCTTGTCCATATCAGATACAATAGCTTCAGGCATTCCATGTAATCTATAGATAGAGTTCATGAATACCTGATCTACTTGTACTGCTGTGAATGGGTGTGACAAGCTCAAGAAATGGGCATATTTACTTAATCTGTCCACCACCACCATGATGACATCCTTTCCATGAGACTTAGGTAGACCTTCTATAAAATCCATGGAGATGTGAGACAATATGGTTTGGGGAATAGGCAATGGTTGTAGCAAACCCGGGTAGGCACTAAGATCTGGTTTGCATTTCTAACATACTAAACATTCTCTTACAAACTTCTTCACTTCTTTTCTCAAACCCTTCCAATAGAACACTGAACATATCTTATGACTTGTAACTCTGGGCCCTGAATGTCCTCCAATATCCCCTTCATGGAAGTACTGTAACAACTCTTTCCTCACACTTTCATCATCTCCCACTACCAATCTTCCTTTTCTCCATAACTTGTTGTTGACCCATGAAAAATGTTTTTTTGATGGTTGCCCATTGATTAGAGAAGTAATGATACTCACAAGCTTATCATCACTTTTCCAAGTAGCTTCTACCTTCTTCATCAACTCAGTGCTAAGATTTGTCACCACCATAGCTAACATTTCATGGCCACTTCCCAATCTGGACAAGGCATCTGCTGCTGTATTATCTGATCCCTTTTTGTACATTACTTCATAGTGATAGCCCATAAGCTTTGGAAACCATTTCATCTGTGCTGGAGTAGTGATCCTTTGGTCCAATAAGTATTTCAAACTATAGTGATCTGTTTTGATGATAAAGTGTCTGTCTAAAAGATATCCTCTCCACCTTTCCAAAGCCATTAACACAGCTAGAAATTCCTTTTTATAAGTGGACAAGGTCTGATGTCTTTGAGAAAGGGTCTTGCTGAGATAAGAAATGGGATGACCATCCTGTTTCAAAACTGCTCCCAGTCCCACTCCTGATGCATCTGTTTCAATCACAAAAGGCTTGTTGAAATCTGGTAAGGCAAGTACTAGTGCTTGAAGCATGGCTTGCTTCAAGGTTTCAAAAGAATGTTGTGCTTCAGTGGACCACTTAAACGCATTCTTTTTTAGTAATTGGGTTAATGGTCTGCTCACACTGGCAAAACCTTGAATGAATCTCCTATAGTAACCAGTGAGACCCAAAAATCATCTTAGTTGCTTGAGATTACTAGGGACTGGCCAGTTCTGCATTGCCTGGACCTTATTTGGTTCAGTAGACACCCCTCAGCTGATATTACATGGCCCAAGAACTCCACATGGGTTGTCCCAACACACTCTTAGTTAGCTTAGCATAAAATTTATGACTCCTCATTGTATCTAACACCAACTGTAAGTGCCTCACATGTTCTTCCAATGTCTGACTATAGACTAAGATATCATCAAAGAATACTAGAGTAAACTTCTTTAAGTATTCTTTGAAAACCTGGTTCATCAAAGCTTGGAATGTAGAGGGTGCATTGGTAAGGCCAAAATGCATTACCTAGAACTCATAGTGTCCTTCATGAGTTTTGAATGCTGTCTTTGCCACATCTGCTTCACTCATACGAATTTGGTGATACCCTGATCTAAGATCCAACTTTATAAAAATGGCAGCTCCATGTAGTTCATCAATCAACTCTTCTATAATTGGTATTGGGAACTTGTCTTTCACTGTGTACTTGTTCAATTGCCTATAGTCAACACACATTCTCCATGTATTGTCTTTTTTTTACCATAACTATTGGAAATGCAAAAGGACTATTACTATGCTTGATTACTCCTGCTTCCAATAATTCCTTCACCATAACTTCAATGGCATCCTTCTGAGTAGGAGGATGCCTGTAAGGTCTCACATTCACTGGTTGTACACCTTCCACCAATGGAATTCTATGATCACAAGTTCTTTTGGGAGGCAATTCTTTAGGTATGGCAAAGACATCAGAATAGCTATCAAGTACTTTTTGTAATTCCTGTTGTTCAGCAGTTTGTGGTTGTTCCTGCATACTCATTAGCTGCAATCCAGTGTTTGGGAAAACACTATACATCAATAACTCAGCATGTGCCTTCCCTTCAATTCTTTTTGTTGATGTTTACCCTCCATCTACTATAAAGTAGGCTTAGGAGCTCCCCTCAAAACCATTCTTCTTTTATTATACATGAATTCCATTCTTAGTTGACTAAAATTGCACTTGATATCACCTAATGCAGCTAACCATTGTATTCCCAAGACCATTTCACAAGCCCCTAAAGGTAAAATCATCATGTCAGATTGAAATTGTTCACCCTGTAACAGCCACTTGAACCCTTTGCAAGCCTTAGTACTGATTAATTGCTTCCCTCCTCCCACAGTCACTGCCAAAGGACAAGTATCTTGCAGGTTGCACCCAATTCTTTTAGCTACACCATCATCCAAGAAATTATGGGTTGATCCACAATCCACCAAGATATGCAAATCATGCTTACCCACCTTCCCAGTTACCCTTATTGTTTGGAAAGTGTTGGATCCATTCAGGGCATTCAGAGAAATTTGTGGTATCTCCTCTACCTCATTTTCAATTTCTTCCCCAGCTTCATAAAATTCCTCCTCTTCCTCTCCTAACAAAACTAAGGAGTACAACTGACCACTACACTTATGTCCAGGAGTATATTTTTTATCACAGTAAAAACATAGGTTTTGAGCCTTTTTTTCATGATACTCCTTTTGGGTTAATTGTTTTCTAGGTGGAACACTGGAAGTAATGTTGGGTTTAGGCTTCCATCCATTCACTGGTGCAGGTAGAGCTAATAATGGAGCCTTATTAGTACTTGTATTGGCCATATTATTTCCAAACTTTTGACCATTAACAAAAGTAGATCCATAAACTTTGTTCTTCTTCTTCATAGCAGTAGCTTCTTGAAAATTAGTTAATTTGCAAGCTACAGCCAAAGTTTTTGGTTCAAACATCCTAACCCCCATTTCAAGCTCTGATGGTAATCCACCCAAGTAAAACCTCACAGCATGCTCTTCACTTCTCTCACATCTACTTAACAAAGTATCAAAAGTATTTTGGTACTCTCTTGCACTATTTTCATACTTTACATTCCTAATCTGACTAATAGGATCATAAAAAACAGTACCAAATCTCTGTAATATAGCAGCCTTATACACCTCCCAACTAACATTCTCCCCATTGAGTTTAATAAACTGCTTGTGCCATAATAAGGGTGTATCAGATAGATGAAACCAAACATACCTTCTGATGCTCAGCAACATCATCAAGGGAAAAGAACTGTTCACATTTGTAAATCCATCCTTTAACATCATCTTCCAAGAACCTTGGAAACTCCAATTTTGTCATTCGGGTGAACTGATGATGGTTTCTTGGTTCGCCGTTAGCGGGAATCAATCTTTCCACCAAATTCTTCAACTGAGAAATCTCATTCCGCATTGTTGCAACCGTATCTTCCATGGCTCTCCCATCATAAAGGTTCGGATTGGTTCTTGTTGCAGGTGCCATGGCTTCCAACATAATTTGGCGCGAAAATCAAGAAATGACCAAGAACTGACAAAAACAAGCAATCAACTGAAAAGAATGATCGAAATAAACCAAACACTGAGATCTTTCACAAGGAAAGTTCTCTGATACCACTTGTTACGTACTCAAATGAATGAAAACTAGGATTACTCGAAGTTGCCTGAATTACAACTAGGATCTATCGAATTAGAATCAAGATCGAAGAATGAATTCAATGGAATGTTTATTGTAATTGAATGATTACAATGGATGGGAATTGAGAGAAAAGTTTTACAACAAATTCAAGACTAGTAGAAAAGAAATGATTAACAGCTATTTATACTTCTCACTTTGGGCGGGAAAGTTAGTTAGAAAAAGTTAGTTAGACTCTGTTATATTCTCAAGTGGAAATGAACACATGTAACTCACGTGTCTGACATAAGTCATTCACGTGCACCTCATGTGTCACAAGAGTTTATAGCAGAGTTCCTAACAATTGGGCATAATGCGACACTAAATTTTACAGCAGCTGGAGAATTAGTCCTACGAGATGCAGATGATACCCCCGTTTGGACCATCAAAACTCTAGGAAAATCTGTTGTTAGTATAAACCTAACTGATCAAGGAAACTGATGTTGTTTGATGTAAATAACATGGTGGTTTGGCAATATTTTGATCATCCAACCGACTGTTTGGTACTCGGCCAAAAGCTGTTTCAAGGTCAAAAGTTGATATCTAGTGTTTCAGAGACCAATTGGACGAGTCGGGAAGGTTTGTTTTCCCTTCAAGTCACGGATAAAGGTTTGATTGCTTATGTTGATTCAAACCCGCCTCAAGTTTATTACAGTAAATTGGTTCCTGTAAAAAATACAAGTCGAGAAAAAAGTTATGTTAGGTTCTTGAATGGCAGTTTGTCTTTATTCCTTGGGTCTGCTGAGCCAAGTCGTCCTGATGGTGGAATTTACATGCCTCAAGCGTCATCAAGTCAGTTTATAAAACTTATGTCAGATGGGCATTTAAAACTATTTGAATATCAAGGAGATTGGAAAGTGGTTGTTGATTTACTAACAAGTGATCTTGGAGAATGTGGTTATCCTATGGCTTGTTGGAGAAATGTTGTTTGCTTAACTAATCAGCAATGCAGCTGTCCATTTTAAACATCTCTGACTCCCAGGGTAGACTACTAGACTACTGAACGACCGCCAACCTAGCATGGGTTGCTCTGAAATTACTCCTCTCAGATGTAACTCTACCCATGATCAATTTTTTATTGCAATATCTAATGTCTCGTACTTCACTTTTGGCGAAGAAATGGAGGATTACACAAAAATAGAGAATGTGAATCTAGAGGCTTGCAAAAAAGCATGCATGGACAAATGTTCATGCAAAGCAGCTTTCTTTAGGCATAGTTCCAATTCACCCAGTGGGAAATGTTATTTACCTTCTGATATCTTTACAATAACGATTGTGGATGCAAGAGTAAGTTTTGAGTTTGCTACAGATTTTATAAAAGTCTAGAATGCAAAGTCACCTCCTCTTCGTGCATCCCAAAGACATGGTCGATCACCAGTTGCAGCAATTGTAGGTTCTGTGGAAGTTCTGTGTTTCTACTTATTCTCATTGTAGGTTTAATAATGTTCATAAAAAGGAGAAATGTTGAATCGGAAGATGAGTATATCGATCAAGTACAAGGAATGCCTACTCGATTTTCTTATGAAGAATTGAAAACTGCCACACATAATTTTAGTCAAAAGCTTGGTCAAGGAGGATTTGGAACAGTTTTTGAAGGGACACTCAAAGATGGCTCAAAGATAGCAGTAAAATGTCTTGAGGGTCCTTCGCAAGTTAACAAATCATTCCTAGCGGAGGTTGAGTCCATTGGCAGCATTCACCATGTGAATTTGGTTAGGCTTAGAGGTTTTTGTGCGTCGAAATCACAACGACTTCTTGTGTATGAATTCATGAGTAACGGATCATTAGACCAGTGGATCTACAATGGAGATCGAGAGCATGTACTCAAATGGCACTACAGAAAGAAAGTTATTCTAGAAATAACAAAAGGTTTAGCATATATGCATGAAGAATGCAGGCATAAAATTATCCACCTTGATATTAAACCTCAAAACATACTCCTAGACAACGATTTCAATGCCAAAGTATCTGATTTCGGGCTGTCAAAACTGATCGACAGAAACCAAAGCCAAGTTATGATTACCATGAGAGGAACACATGGCTTGCTCCCGAATGGTTGGGCTCTATTATCACTAAAAAGGTGGAAGATCTATAGATTTGGAATCGTTCTCCTGGAGATCTTGTGTGGGAGAAAGAATGTTGATAGATCTGAGCCAGAAGAAAAATGGCACTTGCTGTATTTCAAAGTTGTTGGGAGCAAGGAACATTGTTAGATATGGTGGACAAACACAGTGAAGATATGCAGGCACAAGGCATAGAGGTCATGGAGATGATGAAACTGGCTTCATGGTGTTTACAGACTGATTTTACTAGAAGACCATCAATGTCAACGGTGGTCAAGGTGTTAGAAGGTGGAATGACTGTTGAGTCGAACTTGAATTATAACTTCACAGATCTAAGAATACAAAAAAACAATAGTTATGATAAAGATTGGACGCCACTGTTGCCTCTATTCTATCTGGGCCAAGGTGAGTAAATAGCCATGACAATGACATGCTTCCAGATAATTTCTATATATTGATGATTTTGTGTTGGTAGAACTCATAAATAACAATCAGGTCATCTGCTAAGTGTGGTCGAAATAGAGTGTTCATGTAGAAATATTTGCAAAAATAGTTAAGGTAGGGGGTATTATTCGCTACAAGTTTAAATGATTCCAAATGTCTTGCTTATGTTGAAATGAAGTGTTCATCCGAGTTTAATGTTTTCCTTTAATGTGATTGAATAATAATTGAGAGATAGTGGAACTGGTGGGGTTGTTTGTCTCCTTCAGTTTGTTGGTCTCTTGAGGTTATTTCTAGAGTGCTTGGTCTTCCTTTCTTTTATGATCTCTGCCTATATATAAAAGCTCTCTTTCTATGTCAAATATATAAAATCAATAAAACATTGATCTGCGATATCAATATATATACTTACTTCCACTTCCCTTTGTTCTAAATCTCTAGATTTACCAACATTGTGGTATCAGAGCGCTAGGTCGTAATCTTGGTTTCCCACTTACTAAATGGCATCAAACAACACAGTTATGAATGTCTCTCAACCGCAGATTCCTATTTTCAAAGGTGACTCGTATGAGTTCTGGAGCATCAAAATGAAGACTCTCTTTAAGTCTCAAGATCTTTGGGAACTTGTTGAGAGTGGACTTCCAGCAGAAAGTTCTGACAATTCTCAGCAAAAAGAGAATATAAAGAAAGATGCAAAAGCATTGTTTTTCATTCAACAAGCAGTTGGTGAGTCAATTTTTTCTAGAATTGCAACAGCAACATCTTCAAAACATGCGTGGGACACACTAAAAACCGAGTACCAAGGCTCTGCGAAGGTAATTTCAATGAAGCTTCAATCCCTACGCAGGAATTTCGAAACAACAAGTATGAAAAATGATGAAACCGTGCAAGAATTTTTGGCTAAAATCTCAATGATTGTTAGTCAAATGCGTGCATATGCCAATAACATAACTGATGAAACTGTAGTGGCGAAAATATTGAGAAGTCTTCCTCCTAAAATTGACCATGTTGTTGTTGCTATAGAGGAGTCTAAAGATATTAATACTCTCTCATTTGATGAACTTATGGGTTCACTGCAAGCGCACGAAGCGAGAATCAACAGAAATGTGGCAAGAGAAGACGAGCAAGCTTTTCAAACCAAGGAGGAAGTAGAACCTTCAAACCAAAAACAATACGCAAGAGGAAGAGGCAGGGGAAGCTATAGAGGCAGAGGTCATGGCCGCACCAATCTCCTTTATTGCTCTCTCTGCGACAAAAATGGACATTCAGATAATTCTTATTGGTTCAAACCTGAGTCTGTTGGGAATAAATTAAGGCCAGATCACTTGAGCGCTGACAAGAGTAAAACAAGCGTTGACAAGAACAAAACAAGCACTAACAGCTCAAGCGTTGACAAGATAAAGTCAAGCGTTGACACATTGAAGACAAGCACTGATGGAAAGATATATTCTACGCGTTTATTGTATTCTAGATTACTTCTAGTAAAGATAGGAACAACAATGTATTTTCTATATTTATCTTTACCTAGAATATCTGATACGTAGATTATTATACAAGGCTTCTTATGTCTATAAAAGAAGACCTTTAGGTTAATGTTTCATATAAGTTTTCATTCGTAAACTACTTTCATTGTAAGCAAGTTTGATATCATTAATCAAACTGAAAGTTTGTTTATATCATTGTGTGTTCTTGTTTAAGTGTTAATTCCGCATAACACTTAGATTATCATAAGCATATACAAAGGTTTCTCTAAGTATATTACTTGATCTAATCTCGTATACATAAAGCTAAATCGATCTAAGTTTGAGATCAACAAGTGGTATCAGAGCTTGTTGAGGAACTTTTGATCTTAAAGAACACAAGAACCCTAAAAATCACCAAAACCTTTATTTTCTCAAAAACCCTAACAACATCATGTCTGAAGCAATAACCTCCTCCTCCTCATCTTTACCAAACATCAAGATTCCCATGCTTGATGCAACCAACTTTGATTTGTGGAAATTCAACTTTGAGCAATATCTGGGAATCTATGACTACACACTCTGGGAGGTTATTGAATATGGAAACACATTCGATAAAGCCCAAAAGATTGCTAATGTTATTGCTCAAAGATCAGCTGTTGCTGGATGTTCTAAAGAGGATAAGAAAGAAAAACCTGGAGATGGTAGAGCTGTGGCTGCTGAAGACATAGCAAAGAAAAGGGTCGACATGAAAGCCCTAAATATTCAGAAAGTCTCTTTGGGACAAGAGAACCAGCATAAATATAGAGGCTATGAATCTGCTAAAAACCTTTGGGAAGCTCTTAAAGTTGCATATGGTGGCAATGCAGACACTAAGGAAGAGAAGAAAAAGCAACTCATGCATGATTATGCTGTCTTCAAAGCTCAACCCAATGAGAAACTGAGTAGTGTGAGAAGCAGATTGCTTGACATTACAAGCAAGTTATCCTTCATGGGGACACAACTTGGTGATGTCGACATTAATGCTACCTTTCTTAAAAGTCTTGGTGAGGCATGGAAGATTGAGGCAAGATCAATTCTTGCCAATAATACCTACAAAAGTTCCTCGTTTGATGACATCTACAACAAACTAAGGCTGTTGGAAGATGAAACTCTTTTAGAGCATGGAAGCAAGTCTACCACCAGTAACATAACCTTCTTCTCTCATAGTGAAGGTCAATTCAATCAGAAGGACTCTTACATGCATCCAGTTACTGGATCATCATATGTCAGCGCTGGAACAAGTCCTGTCAACGTCTCCTATTCAGACGCTGACACATTCAAGAGTGACTCCCCAAAAGTTAAACCTGCTGGTTTAGATTTGGATACTGTATGTGCTTATATTGCTTCTTTGCCCAATGGTTCAGTGATTACATATGAGGACCTTGAGCAGATAATTAATGAGAACTTGGAAGAGATGGACATTAAGTGGAACATGGCTCTTACTAGTATAAGAGCAAATAGGTGGAACATAAGGTTTAAGAAGAAGATGACCTTCAATGCAAAAGACACAGCTGGATTTGATAAATCCAAAGTTGAATGCTACAACTGTCATCGTATGGGGCACTTCATGAGGGAATGCAGATCTCCTAGAAGATCTGATGCTGGTAAACCCTCAAGTCAAGTTGTTAAAGCTCAGGATTCCAAAGCCATGGTTGCAGTTCAAGGAATTGATGGTATGGGATAGGATTGGAGCTTTCTGGCTAAGAATGTTGAAGAGGATAAAGCTTTGGTTGCTGAGGTTGAAGAAGAAGAGCATGTTGAATATGCTCTCATGACACACTCCTCCTCTTCATCTGATAATGAGGTATACAATGATGCTTTTTGTAGTAAAAGTTGTAGGTTAAACACTGAGAAACTTAACAAAGAAGTGTTAAGATTAATGAGTGATGTGAGTACTGAAAAGTGCAAACTGTCTAATTACCAAGTAGCTCTCACTCAAAATGAGAAAACCGTTTCTAAATACAAAAAAATGGAATTTGACTTAAAAGATAAAATAAATATCTTAAAACATGAGTTAGATGCTAGTATGGATATTAGAAACATCATGGAAAGGGTTAATGGTGAGTTACAGGCTAAATTAGATGAGGCCATTAAGAATAAAGACAATGTTGGCCTTAAAATTCAAAGATTTGATAGAGCCACTCAAACCCTAGGAGACTGTGTGGGTAAACAAAGGGATCCTAAGGAAATGACTGGGATTGGGATTAATGATTACTCTTTGGTTCCACCACCAGCTGGTGACTTCTATGGTTTCCAGCAAAAGGACCTATCTTGGACTGGTTTGCCAGAATTCCAAGAGGAGGAATTCATTCCTCCACCAAGAGTTGTCACTCCAGTTGAAGAGTACCAACAAAAGTTGACTGACCTGAATGAATGGAAGAAAGCTAACCCTACTTTATTTGTTAAGGGTGGCTTGCTATGTGAAAGTCCCAATGAGTCAACTCCCATTAAGGTTACAAACCCAATCACTGGTAAAGCTGTTGACCTAGGCTCAAACACTGATAGAAAACCTAGCATTAAATATGCAGAGATGTATAGGAATACTAGGTCACCCAAGAGCCAAGTTAGCAATAATGGAACAGGCTTCTTCTCTTCTAGACCTAAGGTTGTGTCTAGAAAAGCTTGTTACACTTGTGGTAGCTTTTCACACTTGGCATACAAGTGTGTCAATGCTCCCAAAGCCAGCGCTGACAGGAACAATTTCAGCGCTGACAGGAACAAAGTCAACGTTGTTAGGAAGTCAAATGTTGTCAGACCCAAACCTTGTGTGCAGCAAAGTCCACAAGTGATTAGACCTGCCCCATTCTTTACTAGAGGGTCTAACACTCATGGACAAAGACCATTTCAATAGACAAACACCTGGTCTAATAGGCAATGGGTTTCTATAGCAAACCCTAGGTTCAACACTGACAAGGGTAATTTCAGCGTTGACAAGACCAATTCCAACGCTGAAAGAAACGTGACCAGACCTAAATATTTGCAACCACAGGGTAAGAGGTCTAAAGCTTCTTCAAGCTTAACATGGAGACCCAAGAAAGATCAAAACCCTAATGATAATGGGATTTCAATGACCTGCAACAGATTTAATTACATTTCAAAGGTCATTACAAAACCTATTGGGGTTAACTGGGTATTTCATCCTAAGAAGGATGAGAATGGGGTTGTTGTGAGAACTAAGTCTGTTCTTATTGAACAACCAGATGAATCCAAGTCTTTTAAGACTTAGGTTCCCAAAGAAAACTAATTTGTTTTCTTTATGTGCAGGGCATTCAAAGACAGGTCAATGATTATGGATATTGGGATAGTGGATGCTCAAGGCACATGACAGGGAAGGAAGACTATTTGACGAACTTCACTCCCATTAAAGATGGTGATAAGGTTTACTTTGGAGGCAGATATGGTACTATCACAGGCAAAGGAACCCTTCTCACCAAGAATTTGCGTTTTGAGAACGTATTTCTGGTAAAAGAACTTGATTACAACCTTTTTAGTGTATCACAAGTTTGTGATAACCAAAATAAAGTTCTGTTTACTGATACTGAGTGTTTGGTGTTAAGCAAGGATTTTAAGATCCCTGATGAGAAATATATTGAGTATAGAACACCTAGGCATAAGGACATATATAATGTGAATTTGAATGGGATTAAAATGAATAATAATATTTCTTATTTTTATGCTAAAGCTTCAGTAGATGAGAGTAATTTGTGGCACAGGAGACTAGGGCACATAAATTTTAAAAATATAAATAGGCTTGTGAGACTTGGTTTGGTTGATGGTTTGCCTGAGAAGGCCTTCCACAATGACCACTCTTGTGTTGCATGTCTTAAAGGCAAGCAACACAAGGTCTCATTCAAGTCCAAACAGGTGCATACTAGTTCTAGACCTCTTCATATGCTACACATGGACCTCTTTGGTCCAACCAATATAGAAAGTTTGAATGGTAAGTCATATTGCTTTGTCATCGCAGATGACTTTTCTAGGTTTACTTGGACATTCTTTCTAGCTATGAAGAGTGACACAGCTGATATTCTAATTGATTTTATCACTCAGATTGAGAAGAGGTTTGGCAATGAAGTTAAAATGCTTAGGAGTGATAATGGTGGAGAATTTAGGAATAAGAAGCTAGATGATTTCTGTGCCAGGATAGGAATTACTAGGCAATTTAGTATTGCTAGAACCCCACATCAAAATGGGGTTGCTGAGAGGAAAAATAGAACCCTAATTGAAGCAACCAGAACAATGTTAGCTGATGCTCATTTTCCTATATCCTTTTGGGCTGAGGCTGTTAATACAGCTTGTTATGTTCAAAATAGAGCATTGGTTAACAAAATTTAGAACAAAACACCTTATGAGTTACTTTGGGGGAGAAAACCTAATATTGGTTTTCTCAGACCTTTTGGTTGTCATGTAGTAGTATTAGATACTAGTGATGCCTTAGGGAAATTTAGTGCAAAAGGTGATGAGGGCTACTTCATGGGGTATTCAGTGCAGAGCAAGGGATATAGGGTTTATCTTAAATAGGAAAAACATATACTTGAAAGAGTACATGTTAGGTTTTTAGAGAATAAACCTAGTGATCCTGAAAGTGGTCCTAATTGGTTGTTTGACTTGGAACCCTTATCTAGAACTTTAAATTATATGCCTGTCACTAATCCAGACATTGTGAAGGTAACTTCAAATGTTGTGGAGGAACAAGTTGTTGATGTTTCAGGTACACAGGTTCATGAAAAGGTTGGATCACAAGCAGAAAAGACATCTCCTATACAAGAATATGTCACAATTCCCATTTGGACAGATGCTTTTGCTGCTGCTGCTGATGGTAAAGATAATGGTGGTTTCCAAGTACCACCAGATACAAACATGCATGGTCTTTCAGGCGCTGACAAAGGCAAATCTAGCACTGACAAGACCAATTCAGACGTTGATGGTTCAGACGTTGATGGTTCAGACGTTGACAACAACAGTTCAAGCGTTGTTAGCCCAAGCGCTGACAAACAAGATTCAGGCGTTGACAACACTTCTGCACATCTTTTTCTTCCATTTTTGAACAAGGTGAACCTTCCAATATCTATGAAGAGGTTCATCCTCATATTGATGAAAGAGAGTCTGATGAAGAAGACATTGGCAACATGGAGAATGAAGTTGAAGATACCAGACTTTTTGAGGGAGGAGTACTTACTTCAGTTATGAAGAATCATCCTCCTTCTCAAATCATTGGTAATGTTAATACTCTAGTTTAGACTAGAAGATCTCATCAAGGTCTTGGTGGGTTTATTGCCAATATACACAAGAAGGTTGATACCCCTCTTGTGCAAGCATGTTTGTTTGCCTGTTTCTGTCACAACAGGAACCCAAGAAAATATTTGATGCTCTCAAAGAACCAAGTTGGGTGGAAGCAATGCAGGATGAGTTTCACCAATTTGCAATTCAGGATGTTTGGGAGCTGGTTGACTGTCCCAGATATGTCAGACCTATAGGGACAAGATGGGTTCTAAGGAACAAGAGAGATGAAAGAGGCATTGTGGTCAGAAACAAGGCAAGGTTAGTGGCTCAGGGATATACACAAGAGGAGGGGATAGACTATGAGGAGGTCTTTGCACCAGTTGCAAGGATTGAAGCTATTAGGATATTTCTAGCCTATGCATCCTGCATGGGCTTCACTGTCTATCAAATGGATGTCAAGAGTGCCTTCCTCTATGGAACTATTGTTGAGGAAGTATATGTAATGTAGCCTCCTGGTTTTGAGGATCCAGAGCATCCAGATAAAGTGTATAGAGTCAAAAAGGCTATGTATGGCCTTCATCAAGCCCCTAGAGCATGGTATGGTACTTTGTCTACCTATTTGGTGGACAATGGATTCAAGAGGGGCACCATAGATTAGACACTATTTACAAAGAAGAAAGGCAAGGATGTGTTGCTTGTCCAGGTCTATGTTGATGATATAATTTTTTGGTCTACTGATCCAAAGATGAGTGAGGATTTCTCCAAGCTTATGACAAACAAATTCAAGATGAGTGCTATGGGGGAGATGAACTTCTTTCTTGGTTTACAAGTTCAGCAGAAAGAAGATGGTATCTTCATCTCCCAAGATAAATATGTGGCTGAGATCTTGAAGAAGTTTGGCTTTTCTCCACATGAAAAGAGGGCTACTACTCCTATGGATAAAGAACACCCTTGGGGAAAGATTGGAGATGGGAAAGATGTTGATGTCAGGCACAATAGATCCATGATTGGATCCTTGATGTATCTTACTGCCTCCAGACCTGACATCATGTTTGCTGTGTGTGCTTGTGCACGCCATCAAGTGACTCCCAAAGAGTGTCACCTTTATGTTGTGAAGAGGATCTTTAGGTACCTAAGATGCTATCCTGGTCTTGGTTTGTGGTACCCAAAGGATTCACCATTGGAGCTGATTGCATATTCAGATAGTGATTATGGAGGTGATAAATTTGATAGGAAATCCACAACTGGTGGATGTCAGTTTCTTGGGAGCAGGTTGATATCTTGGCAATGCAAGAAACAAACAGTGGTGGCTAACTCTACAACTGAAGCTGAGTACGTGGCTGCAGCTGCTTGTTGTGGACAAGTTTTGTGGATTCAGAACCAGCTGTTGGATTATGGGTATAATTTCATGCATACCAAGATATTTGTTGACAATAACAGCACTTTGTGCATCATTAAGAATCATGTACATCATTCTAAAACTAAACACATAAAAATTAGACACCATTTTATAAGAGAATGCTTTGAAAAAGGTTTAATACAACCAGATAGGGTTGACACTGAGGAAAATGTGTCAGATTTACTAACTAAACCTTTTGATGCTGGGAGGTTTCAATACTTGGTAACAAGTATTGGAATGTTCAATCTCACATAATATGTGTTTTGGTGTCTTTTTGTAAAAGTATGTATAGGATGATGCATTGTTATTGATCTTATGATGATTTAGATTTTCCACTATATTTTTCGAACACTGACAAAGGTTGCTTGAACACTGATAAGTGTTTTTGTAACGTTGTCAGCAATATAATTGTCTAACGTTGACAAAGCTTCCCTCAACGCTGTCATGTGTTATCGGGGCGTTGTCAGCAACAATGTTAGTTTTGTGGTTTTCAATCTAAATGTGCAGATGGTGTTAGCAGTATACCATTGGATACAGAGTTGCTTATGGATCATTGGAGAAGTATTTGGACATGTTTTTATTTATGGATGATGGTTGGAATTTTAAATTCCTATCTTGACATAAATTTTTTTTTATGTTCATGCATATTTTTGGCAACTTATGTATCATAGTTTAAGGGGAGGTTTTAGGAACCTTTAGGATGGTTGGGTATCCATATGATACTCTTATCACAATTCTAGATTGTGTCCACAGGTGAGTATGAGTTAGTTTTTCTAAATCATGAGGCACTGTAGCATGCAAAGTTGATATACTATGCATGCTGCCAAGACATTTTTGGCCTAGAATTGGTTGTCGTCTGTTGGGTGACTTGGGAATAATTTTGTTATGGGATTTACCTGGGAGTAACAAGGAATTTTGTAAGGTAACTTGGTTGTTAAGAGTTTTGGTTAACAAGTGACACTAGAGGATTGTTATGTCTATCTTGCTTAAGCAAGTGTGCATAACTGGACAGTGCTTGCCGCCCTATAATAATTATCAGCTTTTTGGTTATCTTCTCTAGGATAAATTACTTTGTTAAGGTCATTTTTCATTTTTAAACATTTTTATTTTTGGACGCTGACAAAAATTTTCCAAGCGTTGTTGTGACCAATTTAGACGCTGACATGGCTATAGGCAAACGTTGACAAGATTATAGCCGTTGGGCGTTGATAGGTTATTTTTTACCATTGACACTCAATGGGTCCTACCCAGATGTTACTTTTTGACATATTTTTAGGCCGTAATTTTGGGAGTTGTTACTTTTCATTTAATGCATGAGATAAACTTATAATTTTTCAATATTTTCATGATTACTTTTTGAAAATACTTGCCTATTTTTGGGCCTATCACATGCATTTTCTTCTCCTATAAATTTGGCTCCTATTTTTAAACATGGTATCTATATTTCTTGTCTAACACAATTTTCTCTTATCAACTTCATCTTCATCCATCAAATTTAACAGCTTTCAACAATGGCACCAAAGTTTAAACCATCAGAATTGGAATTGGGATTCAGAACTCAACACAACATGATTACGTATCTTGAAGCTGATGATACTCTGTTTCCTCAATACACACAAATGGTGGCGTATTTGAATGCATCCCCCCTTAGGTATGCTCTTTCTCATGCACCACTCATTCCAGTCACACATATTAAACAGTTTTGGAACACTGTCAGTTCCTCAACAATTAATAGAGTGACTACATTGACTTCTATTGTTCATGGGAGACCTTGGGTGGTTACTGAGGCTTTGGTACGCCAAGCCTTGCATCTTGATGATGCTGATGGTATAGCCACCCTTCCCATTAATGAAATAGAACAAGGGCTAAGGGCTTTGGGATATCCTTTTCGTGATGAAGGTACCTTAAACAAGTATCATAAACAGGAATTTCCCCCAGCCTGGAAGTACCTCATACATGTCCTCCTTCAATGTTTGAGTCCCAAATTCACTGCACACAATGAGATCAATAGATCTATTGCAAGTGCTATTGTGTGCATTGCAACAGGGCAAAAATTTAATTATTCAAAAATGATTTTTGAGGGCATGTGTAAAACTAAGGGGAACAAAATGACTTTAGCTTATCCTCGATTTTTGCAAATGGTTTTTGATGTTCAAGGATACTGCACAAGGGATCATAATGATTTTTATGGGATCCCTGTGCAAAAGAAAGCTATTTTTATGAAGATGAACTCACCACCCCATCGTGACCTACCCTTCACCCAAGTTATGCTTGCTGTTATTGCAGCAGCGCAACCCCAACCAGACCCCCAACCCCAAATTGACCCCCAACCACAACTTGATCCAATACCTGAACCTTTACCTTCACCTGAACATATGCAAATTGACCAAGATCCCTTCAACGCTGACACATTAAATGTTGGCGTTGATGTGCCTATTTCCAACGTTGACACACAACCTTCACAAACCCAAACACCCCTTAACCAACCCACATCCACCCAATCTTCCACACCATCTTCCACACCCCCTGAATATAGGTTGATGAAACGCCAAAGGACTACTGGAGTGTTCTCCTCTGGTGGTCCTAGCCATGTAGCAGAGAGAACCACCACCACAAGTGTGGCTGGTGACATGGATGAGGCTGGGACTATTGGTTCTGGCTTAGAAGCTGGCCAAGGCAGTCCCACCATCATTAAGTCCTCATCCATGCCTAATGAATCTGACTTGGGAGGTCAAATCCCCATTTTAGAAGAGGGCATACTGGAACCAATGACTCTTATGGAATTGACGGCAGTCTACATGAGCTTACAGAAGAAAAATGCAGACTTAGTACAAGTTGTCAGCTCACAAGGCCTTGAACTCAAGCAATTGAGGGAGAGGATTGTTGTTTTGGAGAGTGCTAGTGCCAGGAGGGGTGTGGAGGAATCTTCCAAAGGGGAGGAAGATTCAATAAATCTGAGTGATAAGGGAAGCCATGATGGTCAATCTTTGGATGTTGCTGAGGCCCTTACAACTTTGAAGAAACAAACAGGTTTTGATACGTCCTTAGTCTCTCCTATCAACTTGAATTTATCATTTACAGCCATGCTGAAAGAGGTTACAAAAGGCGCTGAGGCAGGATATTTGGGCGTTGACAAGGAGAATTTGGACGCTGACAGAAATATTTTGAGCGCTGATAGAACAAAATTGGGCGTTGACAGACCTGCACATGAAGGTGATGTATCCCAGTCATCATCTATCATCAAGGAGGTTTCTACACAGGTATCACCATCTACCTTACCAACAATTGCACCATTAGATAAGGGTAAGGGTATTATGGTAGAAGAGAGTGTTCCAAAGGATGCAGCTCAAGTTGAGTTTGATAGAAGATTAGCTGCACAAATCATGGAACAGGATAAAAAGGAGGTGAAAGAGTCACCATTTGTTGTGACTTTAGAAGAAGGAAGTGATGGAGCTAGCTCAGACTCAAGTGTTATGATTATAGAACCAGAAAGGCTTGAGTATGGAGATGAGTTGGCTGAGGAGAAATTGAGAGAATTGAAATTGCAGGTTGACTTTGACATGCCAAAGGTGGTTCAAATGTATCATGCTTGGAAGAAAGATGTATAGAGAATCCAGACTTGACTGTTTCAGATCAAATATGGGGATTGGAGATGCTCCTCAGAGTTCAGAAGGATTGACAGGTAATTTTGAAACACAAGGCAAGCAATATTCTCTCAGAATTGAAAAGGGATAGAAGGGAGCTATACTGCATGTTGCTCAGATGTCATGGAGTAGGATGGACTTATCAGAAGTTGAAGGCATTGACATTTGATGAGTTAGAATGCAAGGCTTATCCCATTTGGGTGAGAGTGCAGGAAGAAAACACTCTCAGACTTCTTTCTGATGAAAGAAAGGAAGAACTTGCAGAAGAAATGGAGCTCAAGAAAGCTATGTTTGTTCCCAAACCAGTGAAAAAGGGGATTTCTCTTGAGTTTCCCAAAGATATGGATACACTATATCCAAGTGAAGCTGTCATAAGAAAGAGCCTCAAGCTCTCACCATTAGAAGCTTTAGATATGGTGCAAGTGTTACCATTAGATTCCAGAAACCCAATTGTGAGCTATGAAGAAGATGAATGTGGGTTTTGGAAGATTGGCAGATATGGCAAAGAGGTACACACTTTTACCACTCTCATATCTTTGTTTGCAAGTTGTGATAGAGAAGACTTGGTGGACCTATGGAGGTTGCTAGAGACCAAGTATGAGGCTGAAGCACCAACTTCAGCTAATGGAATAAAACTGTGGTCCACATTCAAAAGAATGTGTGGACCAAAAGATGAGGATCCTGCTATTTGGAAGGATCTTGAAGATGATCTCAGTGGTCTTCAATGGAGATTATATTCAGCTGCTGGTGTTTACCATTTGAGTTCTACAAAGTTTGCTGAGTATCTACTTGTGGATGGTCAGTATTTCATATCCAAGGCTATTTTGGAGAAGATGAAGGACACTCAGCTGGAGATTGATTATTCAAGTGACGTGGCAAAATATTTGATCAGATTTATTCATTACCAATATGAGAAGGTTTGTAAGATTCCTCCTAGTCCTTAATGCTTATTCAGAAACTTGATCATAAGAGTGGATATCAAGTTTAGGGGAGGATTGTTGGGAATAAATTAAGGCCAGATCACTTGAGCGCTGACAAGAGTAAAACAAGCGTTGACAAGAACAAAACAAGCGCTGACAGCTCAAGCGTTGACAAGATAAAGTCAATTGTGGACACATTGAAGACAAGCACTGATGGAAAGATATATTCTACGCGTTTATTGTATTCTAGATTACTTCTAGTAAAGATAGGAACAACAATGTATTTTCTATATTTATCTTTACCTAGAATAGCTTATACGTAGATTATTGTACAAGGCTTCTTATGTCTATAAAAGAAGACCTTTAGGTTAATGTTATATATAAGTTTTCATTCGTAAACTACTTTCATTGTAAGCAAGTTTGATATCATTAATCAAAGTGAAAGTTTGTTTATATCATTGTGTGTTCTTGTTTAAGTGTTAATTCCACATAACACTTAGATTATCATAAGCATATACAAAGGTTTCTCTAAGTGTATTACTTGATCTAATCTCGTATACATAAAGCTAAATCGATCTAAGTTTGGGATCAACAGAGTCCGCCAATTTTGCAGAAAAAGAAGATAAAGAAGAAGATGAGTTCTTGTTCATGACCTTTTCTGAAACTGATAAACCCATAAATGAAGTTTGGTACATCGATAGTGGGTGCTCTAATCATATGACCGGTGATATGTCAAAGGTTAAATTACTAGATGAGAATGTCAAGTCAAAGGTTCATCTTGCAAATGGTAAGAATCTTCAAGTTAAGGGGAAAGGAATAGTACATGTCATAACAGGTAATCAACAGAAACTTATTAAAGATGTGCATTTTGTTCCTGGTTTATCATATAATTTATTAAGTGTTGGTCAATTGATCGAGTCTGGTTACTTGGTGAAATTTGACAACAAGAGGTGTACAGTCAAAAATAAATCTTCAAACGAAACTCTTGTTTGTGCCTACATGTCTTCAAGCAGTATGTTTCATGTCGATTTGAATATACATGATGATGTGGCATTGGTGTGTGAAGAAACGGAGGAAAGTAATGTGATAATAAAGTCAGATGATGACAAGGAAAAATCAGCTTTGTATGTAGGTGACCCGGTTAGTTTGGAAGAAGCAATGAAGAAGAAAGAACGGATAAAGGCAATGAATGAAGAGCTTGAAGTAATCAAAAATAATAAGACATGGTAATTAGTCGATCTTCATGTAGATAAATATGCCATTGGATTAAAATGGATCTTCAAGACTAAGCTCATGGCAGATGGCAACACTCAAAAGCATAAAGCGAGGTTAGTCATCCAAAATTATACACAAAAACAAGGAAACTCCTACGAGGAGACC
Organism: Glebionis coronaria; assembly: GCA_025667525.1. Lineage (NCBI taxonomy): Eukaryota > Viridiplantae > Streptophyta > Magnoliopsida > Asterales > Asteraceae > Glebionis > Glebionis coronaria. The sequence continues at coordinate 684,557 of JANFOE010000142.1, read as the reverse complement.
TTCTCCCCTACAACACGGTTTGAAGTTATCCGACTAATCTTTGCTCTTGCTGTACAAAAAAAATGGAATGTTTTTCATTTTGATGTTAAATCTGAACTCCTAAATGGCGACATGCAAAAAGAATTGAATGTTTTTCAACCCCCCGGTTTTGAAATTGGCAATAAAAAAGAGAGGGTTTTTAGACTAAACAAGGGCCTTTATGGGTTGAAGGAAGCTCCTCTGGCTTGGTACAGTAAGATAAACGAATTCTTAAAAAAGAATGGGTTTATAAGAAGTGTCCATGTACCAAATTTGTATGTGAAGAAACGTGGTGGGACTGATATGGTCATAGCAAGCATGCATGTGGATGATATTATTTACACTGGTTTATCATCTTCGTGTCTCATATCTGAGTTTAAAGAATCTATGATGGAGATATTTGACATGACTAATCTTGGAGAATTGAAGTATTTTTCGAGCTTGGAGATAATACAAACTCATGATGGGATATTTATCTCTCAAAGAAGGTTTGTAGAGGATACTTTGGAAATGCTTGAAGTGTTGGGTTGTAAAACTGCTTCTGCACCCATAAACCTCAATGAAGAGCTGAAGCTTGATGATGATGATACGAGAATGACAGATGGAAGAGTGTATAGGAATATGATTACACGACTTATGTATGTGTCTCATTCACGTTGTGATATAAGTTTTTTAGTTGGAATGTTGTCTCGGTTTATGCATAAGCCAACCAAACGTCATCTTGCAGCAGCAAAAACGGTGCTATGTTATCTTGCAGGCATAAAAGATTATGGCATTTGGTTTTGTGAAGTTCAAGACTTTAGTCTAAAAGGGTTTTGTGATAGTAAGGTGTCCCATGAATCTTCAGATTGAAAAAGCACAATGGGGAGTTGTTTCATTCTCGGTTCTGCTCTAATTTCTTGGAGCTCAAAAAAGCAACCGTTTGTTGCTGTATTAACTCTCGATTCTGAGTATACGGCTGCTATTGCTGCTTCATACCAAGCCATATGGTTGCGAAAATTGCTCTATGATCTTGCAGAAGAACAAGAAGGATCTACAAATATCTTTTGTGAGAATAATTCAACAATCATGCTTGCTGAAAATGAGTTGTACGTTAGTCGAATGGAACATATCGAGATCAACCAACATATCATAAGAGATTTGATGGCTGAAGGCGAAGTTTCTTTAGAAAGTTGCAGCACTGAATATCAATTAGCGCTAATCATGACAAAAGATTTACCTCCAGAAAAGCTCAAGAGTTTTTGCACACTTTTGGGAGTCACCAAGCTCGAATGAAGGGGGAGTGTTGAAATGAAGTGTTCATCCGAGTTTAATGTTTTCCTTTAATGTGATTGAATAATAATTGAGAAATAGTGTAACTCTTGGGGTTGTTTGTCTCCTTCAGTTTGTTTTGCTCTCTTGAGATTATTTGTAGAGTGCTTGGTCTTCCTTTCTTTTATGATCTCTGCCTATATATAAAGGCTCTCTTTCTATGTCAAATATATAAAATCAATAAAACATTGATCTGCAGTATCAGTATATATATATACTTACTTTCGCTGCCCTTTGTTCTAAATCTCTTGATTTACCAACAACTTATATGTCAAAGTCCTGCCTTGTGGCTCACTTTGTGAGGAATCTGTACTTATGAAGGCTGTTTATTCTTAGTTTATGAAATAATAGTTAGTGTTGTTAATATCATGTGTTATAAATTCAAATCATCATGGTTCAGTTACCTATGTCATTGTCCAGCAATATGCCTCATTTTGCAATGAGCAGTGAGTGCCTTGGTGATGCTTCACATTAGAGGATTAATGCTCTGTAAGACGATAAATGATGGGCTCATCATCATGTTTGTGACATGATTCACAGTTGTTAAGTTCATATAGCTAATCTTGTAAAGATGAAAACAATCATAACTAAGATCTCGATCTTAAAAACTTTGGATAAAATATGATGGGTGATAAGGTAAAAAGATTTATATTTTTTTATATAATAAAAGAATTAGATTTTTAAAGAGTTTAAGTCAACGGTGGAGGTTGATGAAAAAAAATTAAACCAATCAAATTGCTTGATTGTGTCACCTAAGCAAAAAGATACAATATAACTGGTTAATAAAAAGTCAAAATGAAACTAAATCTGGTCAAAATCCATCTAAAAACATGTAAATTTAAAGTTTTCGACGAAAAATATATGTGGGCAAAGTGTGAAAAAAAAACTTTAAGAAAACGGACACAATTTCTTTAAGTTAGAAGGGCCTAAGGTAGTGTAATAGAGTGAATGCAAAAGTTATAGGAAAGAATCACTGTCTCATATAAGTAACAAATATGCAAGACCTGAAGATGATAATAAAGGAAAAAATAACAATCACGGAGATGATGGACAACGTCAACAATATTGTAATGATCATATGCGTAGAAGTACTAGCCAGCCACGTGATCAAGGAAAACGAGAGCATCCTAAACGCTCCAAAAAAACTATACTTTAAGCCTTGATAGAGGTCATACAGGTCCTTTTATTCTTGTCAAAGTAGCAAGCACAGGGACAAGAGATCATCTTCATTGTCACTTATCATTAAATTTGAGGCTATATACAATCCTTCTAAATAACAATACATGTAATTGACTAGTTTTCTTAGTCTTTTAAGGTTATCTTATGAGAGGTATGTTCTGTAAGTGATTTGAAGTATACGAGGGTGGATAATTGTAGGTCTGCGTAATCCTTGAATTGTCTATGTGTTGTAATGATCTAAAGAGAGGGAGAGAGAAGAAGAACTAGAGAGAGAAAGGAGAGAATGAGAGAATGAAAGATTAGATCTGTGAAATGGGAACCAAAAACCCCTCCTAACATGCTAGGAGGGGGTATATATAGCCCACCCTACATGTGGGCTTTATGGGTTATACTATTACATATTAGATCACGAGCCTATACTACGTATATATCATTGGAGTGACTGATCTTTCCTAAATACGTAAAAACGTATTTCCAACAATCTCCCCCCTAAGGGAGGTCACTCCAAGTTACAATGTCCTAAATAGTCTATAGCTCGTGATCTATGCTAACAATGATGTGACCGAGACTTTCTTTAGTAAAACGTATTTCTAACAATCTCCCCCTAAGGGAGGTCACACCATTTTACAAAATCTAAAACCTAGCATACTATGCTTGAGTCTTCGATCTTGTTCTTGTGAATATGCTGAAGTGATCTTTGAATTTAGTCTTGAGCATGTTTCCTTGCCTTGACCTTGTGCATTCATCACTTGTGATATTCGCCTCCTTGTGACTTCATGTTCAACATACTTATACTTTGATGAATTCTTGAAAGCTTTAGAGTTTGATACAGCGGAAGACTTGACATTTTAGGCTTTCTTGAATTTGTTGAAGTATTAAGTGCATACATTATAAGCATGTGTTGACGACTTCTTCTAGATTGTACACCGAAATGCCACCTTCTTGTTACGCTGCATAAAACAATTAGCAACAAAACATATACACGGATGAAATGGCCTTGAACATTTCATTCTAATTCGGTAGCATTTTACCTCCGGTCGGTGAAGACCGTTGGACGATATTAAATATCATACTTGTGGCAGGTAGTTTCAATTAAGAACCTCCTTGACAAGAATTCGAGGGTAAACCCGTTCTCTTTATTCGACCGTCCAAAGCTGACTACGAACATAAAGAGTGAATCATTTGGATAAAATTATCCACATGATTGAAGCCGTCAATTACGATTCCTAGAACAAGTTTGATTCATTAAAGAACCGCACCATCGTTGCTTTCCAGTTGTCACGAGCTTGAATCAAATTGAATCTAGCAAGTTACCTACCAAGTGATGTTTGATGTTAGCACTAGAAGGAATTCCACTCATCACTGTGAACACTAAAGATTGTCACTCTAAGTGTTCTGGCAAGATCACTCAGATATTGCGTAGTGGCCTGGAACGTTTTTAAGTTCAGTTAAGAATTAAACCACTGTTGCTTTCCAGTTATCACAAGCTTGATTCATAAAGAATCGCACAAGTCACCTACCGTGAACTTTTTGATATTTGCTCAAGAAGGATTTCCATCTTCATTGTAAATACTTTCGTATTACTCGGATGTTTCAGGCAAGATCAGGAAGATTTTGCGTAGGACTCTTAAGATCTTTCTTACTTTTCAGAGTGTGTGAAGAAGCAAGGAATTATGAAAGTGTGTCCTAATGAGATATTTGATGATCTCAAATGGCTCTAGACTCGATCGTGCATTTTGGATTTTAGTGATCGGAGGCTGGAGAGGAGTGCCATCATTTCAGTATAAATTTATTCGGAGTGAATATATCAATAGATAATGCATTGTCTCCGTGTGATTAAAACAAATATCTTTTAAGAGATATCTGAGTTAGCTGGGATGGGTTGTGCATTGTATCACTGGTTCCATGATGTCTATCTTCAATATCAAGAATCATTAAAAAATGATCTCAATAGCATATGTGTTGACCCGGTTTCTACCTAAGGTTGTAAGGAGGGCTGCTTTCTTTTCACCCTTTATCTTTACAATTCTTTTTCATTCTTCAACCCCTTCAATGCTTACCAATATGTCATAACTAGCACCTTGTTGTGATTGTTCCAGTGCTAACTTAAGTACTTGGTCGGCATTCAGCTACGTTCACTGTAGAAAAATGATAATCTTTGTATTTCAAGAGGTTTTATGTATTTCTAGAGAGAGAATCTTAGAGAGAGAAATAAAAGAAACTATGTGTATTAAAGTGAGAAATGAAACAACCAACACCTCTTTCCATGGTGGAAAGAGGTTTATATATACCCAAGTCCTTAATGGACTTGGGCCTCCGGCCCATGAACATGCTCATGGGTCGGGCTATTCAATAAATGTTACTTAAACACTACTACGAGCCTATAACTATATTGTTGGTGTGACTGAGACTTTCTTTATACGAAAAAACGTATTTCCAACAATCTCCCCCAAAGCGAGGTCACTCCAAATTTACAAAGTCCTAATCTAGCATGTTAGATCTTGTCCTTGAGCTCGTAGTCAACTTTTTCTTTCTTTCTTTAACTTTTCTCTTTTTGTGAATATGTGTTGAATAATATCAGCTTTTTAATTGGAACACGTTCTTTTGGCCTTTTACGTGCAATCTTTATCTTCTTGTGATGTTCGCCTCTTCGTGACTTCATGTCCCACACACTTATCCTTTGTTGAATTCTTGAAAGTTTCAGAGTCGATACAGCGGAAGACTTTTAGGTCATACTTTCTTGAATTTGCAGAAATATTTGATGTAGAAGGAATAAGTATGTGAGGACGTCTTCAACAGGTACACCGCAACGCCATCGTCTTTGAATGCAGCAACATAATAAGACACGAATAAAATGGCTTTGACATTTAATTCTAATTCGGTAGCATTTTACCTCCGGTCGGTGAAGACCGTTGGACGATATTATATATCGTACCCGTGACGGATTTTTTCAATTAAGTAACTTCCTGACAGGATTTCGCGAGTAAACCCTTTCTCTTTATTCGACCGTTCAAAGCTGACTGCGAACATAAAGAGTGAACCATTTGGATTAAAAATCCTTATGATTGAAGCCGTCAATTCATGAAACCTGGAACAAGTGAATTTCAATTAAGATATTCACCATCGTTGCTTTCCAGTTGTCACAAACTTATTTCAAATAGAATCTTGCTTGTCACCTACCAAGTGCTGTTTGATGTTAACACTAGAAGGATTTCCACTCGTCACTGTGAACACTAAAGAGTGTCACTCTGAGTGTTCTATAAAGATCATATGATAATGCGTAGAGGCCTGGAACGAGTTTAAGTTCAATTAAGAATTAAACTACTGTTTCTTTCCAGTTTTCACAAGATTGGTTCTTAAAGAACCGCACGTGTCACCTACCATGAGCTTGTTTGATGTTGGCTCAAGCAGGATTTCCATCTTCATTTTAATACTTTCGTATCACTCGGATGTTCTTGGCAATATTACAAGAATACTGCGTAGGACTCATAAAGATCTCTTACTTTTCACAGTGTGTGAAGAAGCAAGGAATAAATGGAAAGTGTCCTAATGAGACTTTTGATGATCTCGTGGCTCTAGACTCGATAGGTGCGTTTTGATTTAGTGAGCGATGGCTGGAGAGGATTGCCACCTATTCAATATCAGTCTATTCGGAGTGAATAAACCAATAGATAACGTGTTGAACTCCGTGTGATTAAAACAAATATCTTTTGAGAGATATTTGAGTTAGCTGGGGAGGGTTGTGCATTGCATCACTGGTTCCATGATGTCTATCTTCAATATCGAGAATCATTGAAAAATGATCTCAATAGCTTATGTATTGACCCGGTGTTTCTGCATAAAGTTGTAAGGAGGGCTTCTTTCTTTACACCCTTTATCTTTACAATTCTTTTTCATTCTTCAACCCCTTTAATGCTTACCAATACGTCATCACTAGCACCTTGTTGTGATTGTTCTAGTGCTAGCTTAAGTACTTGGTCGGCATTCAGCTACGTTCACAATCATTCTCCATCTTTCCTAGGACTTCTAATTCTATCTAGGGAATTGTCTTTGGGAAGATTCCATCGGTTCTGATGAATCATTGGATTAATACCTATACCTACCACCCTTTTGTCACCACATCCGTCGTGAATTAAGTGTGTTTTGGGTAAGTATTGTCACCATGAAAAATCCTTGAAAAATCACTTAAAGCACTTGTGATATTATAATCAAATTTTTTGTGCCTTAAGTGTTTTGATCATAAAAAACGCTCCCCCTTAACATGTGCATTACACATATTAAGTTGGGTTTATCTTTTAATCCTTTTTCATTGTTTAGCCAATATCATTAAGTCTCCTTAATCCCATTTTCTCCCCTTTCCAAAATGTTAACCATCAATACTTTGGATATTAATGGATTAACCGGTCTTTGGGTAATAAAATGAAATTAGATGTTGGCCAAAGAACATATTAATGCTCCACCTCAAATTAATAAGGGTTAATTGTAGTGATTGAGTACGATATGTTTGAAAGATTTAGAGTCTCGAGAGAAATTCTTGAAAAATATCATACTTTTACACTACAACATGCCACAAAAGCTGATTATACAAAAATTAACATATTCACAATAATAGACATATGGAGTGGACCTGTTATAAGACGAACCATAGTTAAATGGCTCGTTTCGTGAACCTATGGTGAGCTCCATATGGTCGTCCACCGACGAATCGTTCCACACTTCGTAGCAACCGGCGCTTCCTTAGAAGTTCCTCGATCTTCTTGATCGCGTACTTTGCTCCCTTTTTGCACTGGCTAGTCCAGGTGTACTTGACTGCTGGAAGCGGTAGTTCGGCATTGAGAACCGTCAGATCATCTCGAAAATGCTTGAGCGTACCATCGTTGAATTTGTGCAGTTCAGAGAATCGCATAAACTGCATGACTCCGGTTTCATTTGGATAAAATATCCCTGCTTCCGGTGTCGTGGTCCCCATGTACGGCTTCTTGTTCTTGTGAAAATTACTGAGCGGAGTTGTATGGGGACGTTGCAAGTTTAGCTGTTTCTGATAGCTCTCTACTCCAAGTTGAAAATCTTCCACCCGGTTTTGAATGACGATTTTCCTTGCATATTGACGAAAGTTGGAGCTCAATGCAATGATAATCTCAGGTTGTAGATGGTCAACTTTTTCCTGAGCCAATAACAACAGAAGATCTTCAATGTCTTCAAGTTGAAGGTACTGGAGATCACTTTCGTCAATTCGGTATTCTTTCCCATCAGTACGTTTGAACACGATTACATTCAAGTAATCATAACCGAAGACAGTCTGAGTGGTTGCTCCTTGGATGCTTTTTGATTCTGTGAGCTGAGACAATAGATGAACCTCTCTTTAGACGATGGAAATGATCATAAAACTTGAGCAGTTTCTTTCTCCATAGTGCATCAGGTACTTTATCTTTGATCCATGGAACGTTCTCCAGATTAACAACCTTGAGCATAGTAAGTGACGTGGCATATTTCTTTGCGCCTTTTTCAAGGTACTCGAGATCGTGAGAAACAAAGTGCTCTATTGGGATCGTTGCAGAACCAGCAATGACCGTGGGTGTAAGAGGTCGTAACACAGGAGTCTGAATTCCCGTAGTCGTCGCTCTCATTTCCTTGGTTAGCTCATATAAGTGATATTCTGCTTCATTATGGCTGATCTTCAAAGTATCAAAGAAGTCCACATTTGCGACTGCCATTTTGATAAGATCCCGAGTCATTGTCGGTTTCCCATGATAATTGTAAAACCCGCATGCTTTTATCATGAATAGTACCCTTAAGATCGTACGTACTAGATTAAAACTTTCCTTTTATAGTACGATTACGTTTACGTGTTATGATTTTACGTATTACGTACATGTTAGAACACGATAAGTATTTATTACGCACGAACACGCAATAATTATTTAAACAATAATTAATCACGAACATGCGATCATGAAATCATGAACGTAATTAAATCACAATCTAATATTAATTACGTATATATATTTATTACGAACACGAATAAATATATTAGGTCACGGTAATTATTTAACGAGAACACACAAACCGCGAACACAAATAAACACGAACAAACACGTAAAACATAAACACGAGAACACACTTATTAATTAGACACGGAAAATGATCGGGTTACCCTATGTGAGCCCATATGCCACGAAATTAGGAAGGAGGATGGGCAAAGCCCATCAAAATTCACTAAAGAGGGCGTTAAGGGGAAAAACACTACTCATATTTTTTACAGAAGATTTTAGAAAAACCTGAAAGTTCTCCTCCTCCTCTTCCTTATCTTTTGGCCGCCACCCATACAACACACCAAGAGGGTGTTGATTGATCTTGGATCTTGGAATTATTGCTAGTGTTCGTGTTTGTTCATCATTTTTTAGATCCACGCATTCGGTAAATCCTTTAACCCTTTTCTTTTAATTTAATCTTTTAAATAATTAGGAACATGTTATGTTTTTTTATAAAACCTAATTAAATCATAGATCTAACATGGAATTGGATTTAGAATAAATCAAAAAGTAATGTTTTAGGGGTGTTTTGTTCTTGGCCGCGCCTAAACTGAACCCGAGAGGGTCTCGGTTTGGCTACATGACCACCACCGAGACCATATGGCCCCGGTTGGTTGGTGTGGGTCCCACGACAGCAACAAGACAAGGGTAACCCCGAATTGGTTCGGGGTATGGTGTCGATTTCATGTCCGGTTCATAGTTCTTAGTCAAGATCCGGTTCACGGTGTATGTTATGATTATTTTCTTTTATAATCTTATGTTAAAATTAAACTAATGAACATGACATGATTAATTTAATAACATGACTTGGGTTATATTAATTATTAAAATCATGGAATTATTAACCTAAGTATTATATATTTTTAAGACTTATAATTAATTAATTATTTAAAAACCATGGTTATAATTAATTAATTAACATGACTTAGGTTATATTATTAATAAATAATAATACATGTTTTAACCTAAGTATTTAATTTTATTTAATTAAAAACATGTTATTCTTTAATTAAATATTTTAACCTAGAGTTTATTTTAATTACATGAAATAATTAATAAACTATACATTATATCATATGACTTAGAAAATAATCATGAAAACACTTAGGCTTATATACTTAGCTTATTTAACCAGCTTATTTATAATTATGGAAACTTTCTGTTTTTAGAAACTTAATTAAATAAGGCAGCTAATCTATTTATGGAAACTATCTATTTTTAGAAACTTATTTATTTCAGGCAGCTAATCTATTTATGGAAACTTATTTAATTAAGGCAGCTGATCTATTTATGGAAACTTTCTATTTTTAGAAACTTATCTATTTTAAGCAGTAATTCTATTTTTGGAAACTTTCTATTTTTGGAAACTTACTATTTTTGGAAACTTTCTATTTTTGGAAACGTTCTATTTTTGGAAACTTTCTATTTTTAGAAACTTTCTATTTTTGGAAACTTTCTATTTTAGGAAACCTGCTATTTTTGAAAAGTTACTTATTATTACACAGTAAGTATAATAATACATGAAATACCAGAAATACTTAATCAGAGAAAACAGAATATAAGATAAACACAGTTTAAGGCTTTAAAAAAGTAAAACATGATAAAGACATATAAAATAAGCTAAGACATGACATAGAACCAGTTACGTATTTAGTAAGCAGATACTTATTCATGTATGTATTTATGTAGCATTAGTGATACGGAAGTAGGATTCCTCTCAGTTCATCTTCTTCGTTCACTGGACATAAGGTACGGATTCCCATCCTTTCAGTATGGACATTCTTTCCTTATTAGGATTCCCCGTATGCAGCCAACTATTTTCCCAGTATTTGTTTTATATGTTTTTGAATTGCTTATGTTTAATTAGAATACCTAAAGCCATATACATGCATGACCAGTTTCACCTAGTTATGAAGGTACCATAACCATAACATTGGAGGCACCAATGTTATGACTTCACCTTGGCGGAGTGATTGCTCGTGGCGTCCCTTCAGCTTTTGGCCATATTATTATATTTATCATGTGGGGCGTATGGGTGCATCCTAGTTACTTGTTTTCAGTCAGGATTTCATGGTGAATGTGGTGTGTGCCTTGCATCCTTTACAAGGAGCTGATCCCTCCTACCCAAAAACCAGTATATTAAATTAGAGGCAACCCCTCTAATTTGCATGATGAGGTCAACCCTCCAAGTATTCATGCACGGTGGATTTTCATGACCTATATTGGCTAATGGTAAAATATGTTAAACAATTTTCATAAGATAAACATAAGGCTTTTCAAACTATAAAACCAGTTTTATGAACATGTTCCAAGTTTTCTAGGACTTATACATTTCTGCTGCTATTAAGTCTCTATTATGTTTTAGTCACTTATACTATGTCTATATCCGTGCACTGCGTTTTGCTCAGCCGTTACTTTCCTTTCCATGTCCCAAAACGGCAGGTACCCTAGGAAAGACTCGAGCATTTGGAGGACGTGCATAGGATGGAAGCTGCCAGAGACTTCTTTTCCTTTTTGCCTTCATATACTTATGCTTGTTTAGTCTTTCATTCTTTTCCTTTGCTTTATTATGTTTTGGGCTTATGTTTGGGAACCGATGTTTGATTCCGGTTTACCCTATGGTCATGTAATGTTTTAGACATTTATCCTTGTATGCTTTGATGACACGCCATAATTACGCGTGACATTCCATTATCAAAATGGGTTGTTACAATTATGGTATCAGAGCCAAGGCTTCGACCTGTAGGCTCTAAAACTTGACCTGTGACTAGTGGGTAGTCACCAGGAGCTTCCTAAGCCAATGTTTGTTATTCCACGTATTGATGTTTTCAGCACATTGTTGTTTTAACCATGACGTTTTCAGCACCTTGAGGTTTTAATCTTGATGTTTTCATCGATATTGTTTTATTAATATGGATGGACAACCGTCATTCATATTTAGTTATGTGTCATTGTTTCAAGCATAATGTTCCTCGTGAATTGTGGCTATGTGGACTGAACCCCAGTAGTTCATAATTAGTCACATAAAAATTTTTTTCTGATAAGTTTGACATATGAGTTTCATTTATTTATGTTTCATGTATCATTGTTGCAGGGATTATGACTAAGTAATGGTTGGTACAACACTGGCCCTATTTAGTCGCATGTGCTTTTATCGAAACTGTTAACTTTGGGACCGACCCATAGGCGTCCCCTCGCCATGTTTTTTGTTTTGGGACCGACCCATAGGCGTCCCCTCGCAAATATAAAGGTTTTTATAAACTACATTACGCATTCATGCATTGTTTTTCATGCATAAAATATTTCTCATGATTTATTGGCATAAATTTTTTTTCATGTCCCCTCATAAGTTACTATGTTTTTATGTCAAGTATGTTTTCATACTGTCATGGTTAACTTCGGTCTCATGCTGATTATGTTATACACTCCTTTATGATAGATCGTTTTATGTTCCTTCATGATAATTCCGTCTTCATGTTGATTACGTCTTACGCCTCTTTTGTTATTTATGCTTTCACGCAAGACATTGTTGGATTTCTTAAATTCCGCTTTCATGATAGTCATGGTTGGTTTTCATTGATCATGCTTGATAGGTGTGTAAACACCCATCCTCTTTACCACTTAATTACAATAATAACCGAGCCAAAACGTGTATTTTATGTCTTTTATGTCAGAATTATGCGCGGTTTGTGTTTTTGTTGTGATTTAGGACGAAAAGGTGAAAAGTGGAGAAAACACGGGCATTCACGGGCTTTTATTGAAGAAAACGATGAAAGACGAAGTCGAGAAGTCAAGAGTGCAAAAAGAACGGAAGTCCAAGACCAATTCTGAAGATTTATCGAAGAAAAAGTCAAAAGACGGAAGTTTATCAAAAGCCGAAGAACTCAAGTCTACTTTATTGAAGAATTAAAAGACGAGTTCAAAGAAATCCCCAGCCAAAAGTCATTAAAAGTCCAAGATTAAAGAAGATAAGAAGAAAAGGACTAAGCATGCAATTAAAAGAAGATTAAAGAAGGAAGGACTTAATCTTGCAATTAAGAGAAAAGGAAGAAGGGGAGGAAGCTTCCTAATCCTCCCCTATATATAGTTTAGTTTTAATCACTTTTCATTTTGTTGGCTAAGTGTGACAATTAGTCTTCCACATTTATTTACCTTGCACCTTTAAATTCATGTCAATTTAATTACTTGTCAAATTTAAATACCTTGTCTTGCACCTTAAATTCCTTTAATTTCAAGTAAGTTTCCATTTAATTCTTGTCAATCTTTATTTTATCTTGTTAATCTCCTATCTACCTTTCTTGATCTTTGATTTTTATGTTTATGTTTGTGTTCATGTTCATGTTCTTATTTTGATCAAGTGGGTTTTTGATTATTGTGGTTAAATTTGTTAGTTTTGTTGCTTTAGATTGTTTGTTTATGATTATTGAATGTTTTGTTATTAGTTTAGTTTAATCTTGTGTTTGATTTTGATTAATTTGTGGTAGATTCGTTGTTACTGTAATCCCTTGTTCTTTGGGGGTGTTTGTTTCTGTTGTTGTGATTCCCAGGAAAACTTCCGAACAAGCTAAAGTTCTGAGCCAGAGGGTGTTCATTCGGAACTCCAAATCTTCCGAACGAGCAAAAGTTCCGAGTCAAGTTTCGTCTTCCGAATCAAGCTTCATACCGAAGTGTTCCAGACGAAAACTTCCGGACGAAAACTTCCGGACGAAGGACAAGTTCCGGATCAGCAAACTCATTCGGAACATTGAAAGTTCCGAACGAATCTTCCGAGTCAAGAAAGTTCCGAACGAACCAAAACTTCCGAACCAAGGTTCCGGATCAAGAAGTTCCGGATCAACAAGGGTTCATTCGGAACTCAAGAACTTCCGAATCACGGGATAATCAGAAACTTCCGAATCAAGGTTTTCTTTCAGGTTCTTTTTAGTATTTGTTTTTAATTTTTAATTTTCAAGCTTTATTTTTCCCGCCTTTTATTTAGTTGCACTTTAAGTTTATTTGCCTTAGCTTAGTTTTAGCCTTGCCTTAGTTTAAGTTTTAGTTGCGTTTTAATTTTGCCTTAGTTAGATTTAAGTTTGCGTCATTTACTTTAAGTGCCCTTTAATTCTCGTCTCGCTTTTAAATACCTGCCCATTATTTTTAATTAGACTTAGTTTTAAATTAATGCCCATTTACTTTAATTGTTTTGCACATTTTAATACTACAACGACACATTTTTGTTTAACCAAGAACAATAGAGTCACATAGAGAACTTAGATCAATTCGATAAGACCAACACAACGAACTTAATTTTTATACTGGCTAAAACCTTGTATCGAATGGTGCCGCTGCCGGCTCTTTTCGTAAAGATTAACGGTTTTCTGTGAAAGACGCGTTGCTTTTTGGGATCCGTTCACTTGTGAGCGTTATTTTCTTGCATAAAAAATTCAAAAAAAAAATCATAAAAATTAAAAATTAAAAATCCATAGAAATTAAAAATTTAAAAAATCCAAAAAGATTTTATCTTTATTGTGTATATATATTGTCTTTTTGTTTGGTTTCTTTTTCTTTTGCATTTTCAGGTGTATGCGTACTAGATCTTCTAATTATCAAGAGCCCGAGACTCAAGAAGATTTAAGTATGTCAGGTGTCAACAACAACATTCCACCGCACCTCAATAATAACAACAATGTTCTTCCACAGCCCGATCTTCAGACCATGGAGGAACTTTGTCAACCTACCATGTTTGGACGAGGAGGACCGATTGCGCCGATGCAAATCAACGCTCCTGAGTTTTCGTTGAAGCACCACATGATTCAGCAAGTGCAAACTAACCCATTCTGTGGATTTCCTGATGATGATGCCAACAAACACCTCGACAAGTTCATTACAATTACCCAAAGCATGAAGTTGCCTGGTGCCACAATGGATGTTCTTCGCCTACAACTCTTCCCACATACTTTATCGCATCATGCCGAGAAATGGTTTGATCGTCTCCCGAAGAATTCTATTCACACTTGGGATGACATGACTCAACGCTTTTTGTCGCGCTACTTTCCACCATCCATGGTCACGAGCCTTCGCAATCAAATCAGCGGTTTCATGCAAGATCCCGATGAATCTCTTTTTGATGCTTGGGAAAGATATAATGTCTTGATCGATAGATGTCCAAACCACAACATGCTCCCTGTGACCTTAATCGATACTTTCTACAACGGTTTGACTTTTCGAGATCGTGATACGATTAATGCAGCCGCCGGTGGCACATTCATGAAAAGGAGACCCGAGGAGTGTAGAGAGCTAATTGAGAACATGACTACTCACCACAAAAACTGGGATTCCTCTGCTTCTTCAAGGAACAACCCGAGAGTCAATGTTTCTTCCACCTCAGCAAACCCTGATATGACCGAACTCACACACGTGTTGACCGAAATGAGCAGAAGTATGCAACTCTTGGCTTCAAACCAACAACAACAAGTAAAAGCGGTTGCTACTCCTTGTGAAACATGCGGCGGTCCTCACTCATACACCGGTTGTCCTTCAACTCAAGGAAATCCGGAAAATGTGTATGCAGCTTATGGTAATTATTCACCGGAAAATTATCAAGCTCGACCTCAAGGGGATAGAAATCTGCTGAGTTACCGGTCAAACAACTACCTTTCCCTCGGTTTTTCTCCTCAAAACCAAAACCCCGCCAACAACTACAATAGAAGCAACCAAATCCCACCAAGAGCTTCTAATCCTTATCACCCACCCGCCCAACAAACCCCACCCATTAACCCGGATGTTGAAGCCATCATGAGAACCCAAGGTGAGCAAATCAAGAATCTGCAGAGCCAAATTATCAATCTGAAAGGAGATATCACAAAGCAAGGGAATGAGATAAGATCCGAGCTTCGCGATAATATTCAATCATCCTTCAGCACTCAAACGAATGAATTAAAGAATATGTTGGCTAGTTTCTTGCCCTCCACTCAACCTTCTACTTCAAGTTCTCTACCTTCAAACACCGTCACCAATCCGCGAGCAAATGTGAGTGCTATTACTACGCGTAGTGGAATTACCATTGTCGATCCACTTATCCCACCCCCATCATCTACACCTCCTCCACCACCATTTATCCCTACTCCTCCTACACCTAGTATTAGTGCACCATTACCATCTCCGCCTCGTCATGACGATGTTCTAGGAAGGACCCTTCAACATCTCAACCTTCACCAACTACACCTTCCACCTATAAACCCAACATCCCATATCCTTCTCGCTTGGACAAGCCTAACTTGCTAACCAAGAATGACTGCCAAGTGTCAAACTATATCAAGATGATTTCTCAAATGAACTTTAACATTAGCTTTCTTGAAGCACTTGTCCACATGCCCAAATTTGTCAAAGCATTTAAGGAATTGCTTAACAAGAAAGAGAAGTTGCTTGAACTTGCCAACACACGCTTAAATGAAAACTGCTCTGCAGTTATTCTTAAAGAACTTCCGGAAAAGCTTGGAGATCCCGGTCGTTTTGTGTTGCCTTGCGTGTTCAACAAAACTGAAGAATTTATTGCCCTTGCTGATCTCGGGGCCAGTATTAATTTGATGCCACTGAGTGTTCGGAAAACACTATCATTGCCTGACCTCACTCCAACGAAGATGACTCTCGAACTTGCAAATCGCACTCTCGCTTACCCCGTTGGTATAGCCGAAGACGTGTTTATTAAAGTTGGCACATTTACTTTCCCGGTCGATTTTGTCGTAGTTGATTATGAAATGGACCCTCGTATTCCTTTAATACTTGGTCGGCCATTTTTGAGAACCGGACGAGCTTTAGTGGATGTGTCCGAAGGTGAGTTAATCTTACGAGTCGGGGATGATTCACAAAATTTTAAAATGGGGAAGCTTACAGGCAAATCCTTTGGAGGCCGAGAATCAGTCAATATGATAAATGTGCATGATGACTTTGTTGTCTACAACAATCCGCTATTCGATTCTTCCACTGATAATCCACTTTTTCAAGATGAGGTGGATGATTCTCTCCCTAATTTGGCAGCTTCTCCTATTTATGATTCTCCACCGGTCTTTGATGCTTATGATGATGATGATTCTAGCTCAGGTTCGGATGATTTTGATGATGGTACTTCTGAGTATCCCGAGATGCCCACTTTCGATGATTTTGATGAGGCCGATACTCTTTTCGAGCGATTCTTCACATGATGAAGATCCTCCGCCATCACTCGATCCTACTTTGGACGATTAATCATTTGAGGAAGACTTCTCTGAATTTCTCAACACTTACTTCCCTCATGAGAGTGATGCTCCTCCTTATGACTTTGAAGATTATCGTCTTGATCCTACTTTGGATTTGAAGCACATTCTTTCTAAGGAGAAGAAACCGGTCGACACCGAAATCCGTAGCACGTATGAGTTAACACCTCTTTTTCCCCCTTCTGAGGACGAGGTTGTGCTTCTTCGCGGATCTTCTTCCCATTCTCCTGAGCCTGAGTGCTATTTTCCCTTAAAGGAAAAGGTGTTCGACCCTGATATTGACATTCTGCAGCCATCTCTGTATCCACCTGATGAAATAAAAGGAAATATCTTTGGAACTTATGGAAATCTGCTTGCACCACTTCACCCTTGCTTCCACCGTGCTCCATCTTTGCTTAAGGGAACCTTGCCACTTCTTCTTTGGCTTGCCTTGTTCGCCTTAATCTTGTGCTATTTGATGGACGAAAACTATGTCTTTGATCCTGGTGGATATGTTTCATGCTTCTTCCTATGATGATCCAGGTCGAGTCAGGCTCACGACTCGGTTAACAAAAACCAAGCGCTTCTTGGGAGGCAACCCATGCATCTATCTTTTCGCTTTCTTTATCATAAGTGTAGGGGAGACCCGTTGGTTTGCTATTTCCTCTCCTCCCTTCTTATAATCAGGGATTCGAGCTTCAATGATCCACTCTTGATGATTCTTGACGACCCGTGATTCCGTGTTCACTTCTTCCCGGTTCTATCCTAAACTCTTTTCGATTCACTATTTTATATTTTCTCAATATTAAAATAGGAATCTCTTTAGTTGTCTCTTCCTTAGCAAGATTTAAACAAACGTGCACAATGTCCTAAGTGTAGGGGAGTTTACTCCCACATGCTTAAACATTGAGGATAATGTTTATCTTAAGTGTAGGGGGACTTCTATCGAAGTTAAGTGGCCTTTTCCTTGTATTTGTCCTCATTTTAACCGGAAAATCAATTTTTCGACATTTTTCAAAATTTTTTATCTATATTGTCCTATTAGTTTTTCCCTTTGTATAGTTATTTTCTTTCCTTATTTGAATAAATGTTTAATAAAGTGGTTTTAATTTTCAAACGTTGTGAATCTTTTGACTCAACCCGAGTTTACTTATCTGAGTTACTCTAGCTAGTATCCTTAACATGTTTAAGTCAAGTTTTGCTAGGCTTTTATATAGGGAGCTATAAAACGCGAAAGTCTTAACTCTCACGGGTTAAGAACAAGAACTTTTCGCAAGGTCCTATAATTAATCCTAGAGAGTCATTTATCAAGGGAACTTTAAAATGCGATTTCTAAACTTGAAAAAGTCTAAGAATTTGCAAGATCCTATAGGCGACTCGAAAACCCAAAACATTGATTTAATAGGCTAAGCATCCACGAGTCTCACTACTTGAGACTTTAAACTATAGAGAACGAGAGATTATATCATCAGTTATAAGTTAGGTATTCTTTCGTGAATTTATGTGAGTTAATTATAAGCCTATTCTCCCATCGCTTGCTAATAAATTTATCTGCATTAAATAAGGTTGTACGATTTGAAAAGTTACTTAGCTTCTAGCCCAAGATCGTTTAAAAGTTGCTCGGTATGGATTAGAGTTCATAGCCAAGGCATAACTTATTGAAGCGGGATGCGAAGATTGGCGAGTCCGAAAAGGCCCTAACAAGGCATGAGGGCTATATTTTGTTGCTAAAGATCCAAAGTGATGTGAAGAATCATTTATCGAAAATCAATATGAAGGATCGAGACACACGACGTAAAGCAAAAACTCCCCAAAAGTCATGGAGAAGTGTATCCGAAAAGACCCTAACAAGGTATGAGGATAAATAGATCCAAGTCAAAAAGGAGGCGGATCGTTGTATATCAAAGTCCAAAATAAAGATTGGAGAAAAATGAAGAAGTCGTGGTCCAAGTATGAATCTCTCAAAACTTCAAGTGAAGAAATTACTATATGAAGAAAAGACCATTATTTCATGAACATCTCTCAAGGTTTGAAGTATGAAGTCGCTGCCAAACATCGGTCCGAGAAAGGTCTCAAATCGCGAAGCGAGTTATGCCAAGATATGAACTTTATGAGGTCCCGAGAAGCAGTTTTAAAAGATTTTTTCCTTTAGCTAACTATTGATTAAATCGTTCACTTTATTTTCAGACTAAATAACTATCGAAATAAGTCAAACAATGCATCCTCGTGATCATTCAAGACAACAATAAAATATAAGAGATACACCTAGGAATAAGGGAGTCTAAGTGAATAATTGTCCCACATGAGTTCGTGTTAGTCTACTAACTTATAATAACAATGATCTCGTTTTTAAGCTTGGTTTGGAGAAAGTGAAAACTTGAGGATGATGATTATTCATGACATTTCCAAAACCCAAGGTATGCTTTTGATTTCTTTACTTTGAATGTTTATAGTTTCTATCTCTTTAATAAAGGCTGATGAGACTGTATTTATACATAGTCTCATCGTCCAAATCGGGCTTAAAACGCTTAAAATATCATCAAATTACCCATAAAATATGCTTGTATTCGTTTGTTGTATGTTTTAGGTATGGATATCGAGAAAAAGACAAGATCACAAGAATCATTCAAAAACGAACACGGGAAACGAAGCCGCACAAAGAACCGGACCCGAATAATGAATTCCCCAAAATACCCTTGAAGTTTTGAAGAATTGTGAGATTGGTCCCTCAACTTTGGAAGATTGACACTTTATACCCCTACAAATTCATAAATCAACAAGGAGTCCCTAAAGTTTGAAGACATGTCAAGTAAAGCCGTTTAAGAATGCCAAATGAACAAAAAAGGTCATTGTGGAAAGTTAAGAACTTGCATATGCCAAAAATGACAACTATGTCATAGATTTTACAAAGGAATTTGAGTTATTGGCTGATTGGAATTAAAAAGACAAGAAAGAAGAAAAGCAGGGACCAAAAGTGTTATAAACCAAACCCATACCCATCATAAGCCCACCAGCCCATCATCACTACAACCCATAACCTATCTACCCGAATCATTATAGCCCAATATTTAAACTATTTTTAGTTTACGGACGGTTAACACTTTAATCCACCCTCAAAATGATCAAACGTGTACTGCTACTCCTTCCCCCCACCCTTAAACCCTAGACTACTTAATCACTATTAACCATAGGGAAAAGTCAAATTGACTTTGGGGATTCACCATTTACCTCACCACAAACATATATATTTACCCAGACAGTGACTTCTCATCACCTTGTCTCCTAGACAGCTAACCATCTTCACAGGGTCATTCTCACATTTGACCAAATCTATGGCTCACATTGATTCCTTGCTCTCCACAATTTCAACTGATGGACAAGATCAAAAAGTACTCTCTGCCATGATCACATGAAGACTCATTCACGATTCAAATACTGGATATTCCAAGATTCTGCCAAGGGTATTACGGAGATTTCAGGGCATTTTAGGGTTTATGTTTTGTGATTCTAGAATTATCTATTCCTCTGTATAAATAGCCATCTCATGTGATGAGCTGTTTTTTTGTTCCAATTTTTAGTTCTCAAACTTTGTAATATGATATTCAAATTTGATGAATAAAATTGAGTTCCAGTTTTAATATATTGTCTTGTAATTTTTATTTTCATCAATAGGTTTTCAAAGGGTTTGGTAAACTGAGTTGAGATCCACATTTAGTCTGTCAGCTTATAGCTTATTGTATAAGCTATAAGTTGGGCACCTAATTTGTGTCATTTTTATTGTTTATGTTTCAACGTTTTTTTAAGGAGTTTCAAATTCTGTGATTGTGGATCAAAGTTTTGGAAAAAGATAGAAAGCTTTCAGAAAAGATAGAAATCAGATTGTGTGATATTTTGATTCAATTTAATTTTGTTATTCTTAGCAGGGTAAAGGAAGCTTGTGACTGTTGTGCCGTCACATAAGCTCGATTTATCCAAGGCATGGATGTATGCCTTGGAGGTACACAACCCTTTTCCTCGTTTATGTTATGCTTTTGCTGAAAATTTTGCATGAGGATATATGTTCTTGTAGTTTAAGAGTGAGATTTGTGTTTTCAATTTGTTGTTTGAGTGTTATTTGATAATATAGGATTAAATGCTGGTATTTTGTGGTGTTTCATAGCAAAATCTTTGTAAAAGTTTGCATACCAAGAGCTTGAGCTACTGTTTGGGACAGCTTGGGCATTGGGTGATTGACGCCATAGCTATTTGCTTAGCTCTGCACTAGTTTTAGTAGTCTTAGGTTAGCGGGCTTTAACAAAAGATTAGGGTGTTTAGCTTTGAAATTCGTTTTTTAGTTGTGTTAAAAATCTGCCAAGTTGTAGTGTAATTTTGCCATTAAGTATAAAAATTTGTTGGGTGATCTTGATTTTCTGCTGAATGATGATTGTTTAGGGCCTCTAGGTGTTAGATTTAGTAGTAATCTAGGTTTGTGTTTATTTTAATCGAGGGTTTTGCGGATTAGATAGGCCTAATTCGACATTTATATGTTCACCACTTAGCTTGTTTAGTCTATTGTTTGAACCAAAAAGGGGCGAGGTTGATTGTCTTAATCTTAAGACAATCACTGTTGAGGTGCTTTCGTTGTGTCAGCTTGTGCTAGGAAGCCCGCTGTAAGCTTATTTGGTTATTGATTGTGAGCTTTAGGCTTATAGTTTTTTTTTTTATGCTTACTGATAGGATAGGATTAGATCATTAGTAGTTTAGGTTTCTTTAAAAATGGGTCATATCCCACTGTTTGCATTCATGTGCTCATTGTGTGTTTATTTGTAGTATTTGCGACTTATTTTGTGGTGAGTTCATTTAATACGCATTTCAGCAAAAATGATTTCATTTTGTTAAGTTCGAATTGAATTTTTATTTTATTTTATTTATTTATTTATTTATTTTGTTGATTGTTTTATTCAAGTGAGGCGTTTTCATTGAGTTTGGTAGGATTCTAGTTTATATGTCATTGAAGGTCTGCTCATTATCACTTGTTGATTTGGCATTTTAAATAGGACGGTAGCTCATACTAAATCTAAAAAAAAACCATTAGATCATCAATTTGTATGCGTTTATGTTCTGTGAATTTGCTCACTGTTAAGGATTGAGTCTATTTGTTTTGGGTTACTGCTGGCCTGTAAGTTCTTAATAAGTGGGCGAGTTTTTTTTGCTTGTTCTTGTTGCCGAAAGAAAAAAAAGGAGGTTCAATGGTTGGTTACTGAGTGTTGCTGCTGTCCAATGAACGAAATTAAGGGGTGTTTGTTTGATAGCTGCTAGCCCACGACCCACAGTGAACCAAAACCGAACACCAAAAAGAGTAAGAGTTAAGTGACTGCGTGTTTGTCCCTGCTTGATTTTCCTGTATAGTTTGAGTGCCTATATTGGTTTTGATTTGTGAATTAGTGTGTGTTAAAGGCATTTGGCTGTGATCTTGTGTTTCGAGGGTGTTTGTGATCTGTGAAACCAACAGCACACTAAGCATATAAAAAAAAAAAGATACCAAAAAAGTAAAAAAAAAATTTGAAGTCTGTAGCTTAACATTGCACAAACTATGGCTTGAATTGGTTAAGAATTGAGTGTATTAGTGTTTGGGTGTTGAGTGTAGTCTGTGAGTCAAGTGAAACAAGAAAACAAAAAAACAAAAAAATATAACTGCTAAAAAGTAGGCAGGGGGTCTCGAACCCCTGACCTCAGGTCACAGAACAGACACAACAGCCCATTGAGCAACCATCTGTGCTCTTTTGCCATTTTGTTTAAACTTTATTCCAATTTTCTTTAATACTCTGTTTATAAACTGATAAAGAAAAAGAAGAAGGGGGCAGCAGTAGGATTCGAACCCCTGACCTGCACAAACAAAAGACGCAGCAATCACCCCCCAACACCATCTGCTCTCTTAATACTTTTGTTTAAGACTTCCTTTTATATTTTATTTAAACCCTTTTTGTTACTTTATTTATTTTCACATTATCAGCTTTTTAGCTCATTTCATAGCCTATTCTTAGCTTATTTTTTTTTGTCCTTTTATTTTTCCTAGGCTTCAAATAGAGTTTATTGCTTTCAATAAAATTTTCAGTTTTTTTTTTTTTTTTTTTTTTTTTTTGGTTTAATATTTTTAAATCGTTTAAGTAGTTTAAATAGTATTTAATTCATAAAAAATATTTAAAAAGTCAAAAAAAAAAAAAATATAAAAATATATAATTCTTTTTTCTAAAAATTTCTTTTGTCATTTAGGACGTAGGGAAAATAAATTTAATTTTATATAGTTTAAATTTCATAATTTAATTTTTATTATTCATTTTCTAGGATTATTTTAGTTTAAAACTTTAAAAAAAAAAGTCATAAAAAAATAGTAAAAAGTATATTAAAATTTTGAAAAAAATAGATGTTAGCTTTTATATAATATATTTTAGGTTTAAAAATAAAAAAAAAGTTTAAATTTTGTCTTTTTCTTAGTTAGTTTTATTTTTAGATTTTTTACTTAACTTTAAAAATTAATATAAATTAATTAAATAGTTTTCAAAATTTTTGGTTTGCGTACTTTTCTTAGTTATAATTTTTAGAACATTTTAGCGATTTTTAATTATTTTTTAGGTGGAATTTTTCGTTGGGTCGCGTTTTTACGTTCGTACGTTCGCGCGTTTCCGACCGTTTTTAGCGTCTTTCGTCTACATTTTCTTTTCTTTCTTTCTTTCTAAAACGTAATCACTCGAATTAATAACGTCTAATATTGTTGGCTAAACACCGTACCTCCTCGAGAACGAACTCGATTGTCGGTATTTGCGTTTTTCACAAAACGTAATTACTTAATACTTACCCGCTTTATTAGTACTTGTTTTTCCTAAGGCAAGTGACTAGTTTTACTACATCAAAATGGCGCCGCTGCCGGGGAGGTGTGTTTAGCCATACTTATTTATCGTGTTTGTTTGAGTGTTTACGTTTTTATCGTAAATACTTCTTTTTATTTTTCTATACTATTAGCCATACAAATACATAGTGTTAAATAGAACTCTATTAACACAAAATCGTTTTCTCGTTTTTTATTGTCCATAATATATTGTATTTACGTAGAACAACTAATACACAATAATTATCCAAATACGCGAGAAATCGCACCTCAATAGTTGAGCGTTCCGGTCGCTATTGTTGTATCGAATTCAAACGAAGTCAAAGGCAAAATAGATAAATACTCTTAATTGGTTCAATCTCGATAAATACAAACTATAAGGTGGGTATAAGGCGGTTGTATTTCACGACCTAATGAAAAAAGGCTCTTAAGTGCTTCGCGCCGCCTCGTTTTCTCCGCTCGCTTGTGCGTATTTTGAAAGTGACGATTAATTAGGGGTTTGCCACATCAAGTATTATTAATCTATTTTTGTGAGTTTTAATTATTGAACCTCGAAACGTTTTGGCGTTCCGCCAACGTTTCAAAGTCGACGAGGGTTTTTACTTCACGTAATTACCTTCATTCTTCTTGGATTCATTAATCGAGACCTTTTGATTAGTGGATAGTTTTTGTAGATTAATTTCTACGTAATACACCAAAATTCCAAAAAAATTAAAAAAACCAAAAACACAAAAAGATTCTTCGATTTTTCCCTCTATTTTCATAATTCTTTTTCTCAACCCCTCTAAATTTTAATTCTTCATGGATTTTCATTGCCTAGGTTGTGGGAGACGAAAGTATGGTTCCGTGACTTGTCCATGGTGTGTATGCGAAAGGTGCGGAGATCATATCGACTATGTAGATTTTAGATCTTGTCCCTCATGTAATCCGACCAATTGTTTGTATAATTCTAATGAAGAACGTCACTTTCATTGCCTATATTGTGGAAGCCCTTCCCATTGGCACTATAAGTGTCCAATTCAATACCCAAATGGTCACAATCACGAGCCGAATCCGAATTTTGTTGACCAATCTTCGCAATACTCACCGTCATGTGAGTATTGTGGAGATGAACCTCACTATGGGTACGATTGTCAACCGATGAACCAAAATACGTATTTCGACAATCAATTTTCCAGTTTTGACGAATCACACGACATGGGTTACAATTACGACAATGGGGGTGGTTATCCATACGACGAACCGGATTTTTCTCAAAATCCGTGTTGCGACAATTGTGGGGGGCCTCACGATACTTTTTCTTGCCAACCAATGGATTATGATGAGCCCAATTCATACGATAATTCCATTTTTGATAATTTTGAGGCCCCACCATACAATCTCGATCCTCAAAATTCCCATGAGCCCGATCCATGTTACGATTCCAATTTTGACCAATCATCTCCACAACATATTTTCGATGATGATCTCGGTTCTAGCCGCATCGACGAGTGTTGTAGTCGCTTCGACGAAAGTTCTAATCGTTTCAATGAACGACTTGATACGCTCTTTCAACTAATTATGGAGAAAAAAGATACCCTAATTTTTGAAGAGGTTGAAAAGAGCATCGAGGATGAGGAAACGAGGGTGTCAACGAACGAGGTTTTTGAAAATGTTTTCAAAAATAAACAACAAGAAAAACTCGTAGCACGTGTTGGAACAATGAATGTTAAACCTTTAGAACCTAATTTTCTAATGAAGTTAAAATTATCAAAGATTTTCGAAAGCAAAATACACAAGATTTTGACGAAGATAGTCCGTTAAGTGATTTTGAAAAAGAAGAAATTGATAAGGTTTTAAGGAGAATCATTGACCCCTCGATTTTTGAAGAGTATCAAAATTTAATTCCGGAGGGACGCGTTACTACTATTTCCACGTCTTTTGAAAACCCGCATTCGATCCCTCCGAAGGACCAACATGAAACCATCAAGGCTACAACGTCAAGTGACGAGCCTTTTATTCCTAATCCCACACCGTGTGAGATTATGGATTTATCATGTGAGAAGTTCGCCGATGGCCTTGCTCACATTGATACGTTTTTCGACGCCGATGTCGAAACTACTAAGGCAAAATCTTCAAATGAAGAGCCTTTTACTCCTATACCCACTACGGAAACCGATGCCTCTCTAAGTATGGGGGAGACGAATCTTAGCACTAATCCTAGTGTCGAGATCCCTATTCCAATCCAAAGTGAGCCTACGGTTTTTTCCGAAGATGAGGTAAGTGATTTTGCTCTCGATGAATTTTTCCACAAAAATTCCAACGAGGCAAATCACAATAGTGAGTGTGAATCGATTTCTTGTGATGATGTCTCTCCCATTGACACTTCGGGGAGAGAATCAACGACTTTTTCGAACCCGCTTTTCAATGACGATGATTTTTCCGCTAGTGATGACGAGTCACTAATCGACGAGGATGTTCAAAATACCGATTTTAAAATCTTTTCGAACCCTTTATTCGAATTTGATGACGCGTTCATTTTTGGTGACGTAAATCCTCTCTTTGGTGAGACGTTCGAGGACATCGAGAGTGAGGATTCTAAGGATTCTAAACTCGATGAGCCGGATTTGCTAGTCACCCTCCCGACGTCTCATACGGTTGAGACTTCTTTTTCTACTCATGACGTTTCCATTCTCGAGGGGTTCACCGATGGACCGCCTCTCGATGAGAATGAGGATTTTAATGAGGCTTTTGCCTTCGAACCAGGGGGAAATTTTGAAAATCCTATTTTTGGTGATTCTCTTTCAATTTCACCTTCGTTTCAAAGTATACCAACCCACCCCCTCGGATATGACGAGTTTACCTACGTCGTAAGGAGTTTTCTTCCTTACAAGACGTATCCTCCGGCTTTGCGTGTTTTATTTTCAACAAAATGTGAGGATACGATCTTCGATCCCGGTATAAAGGCTTTGCCTTTATTCACGGTTGCTTTTGGGCCTTGATTACATGTAAGTCCCACCAAAAATGACTGAACCATGATTATCCCTAAATGATCACATTTATGGGGATTCGAGTCGAGCTTTTGACTCGGTTATCAAAAACAAGGTGCCTCGTGGGGGAGACCCATGCTTATCCATGTACATATTATTGCTTTTTAGTTAACCTAATGTGAGGGGATTTGTGCCCTTCCAACCTTTGTTCCGTGGTTGTTTGTGAAATGTGGTTTTTAGATGATCATCTTCACGATTGGAGCCTCTCGTGTTCGTTTTACATGAGCACTCGATCGTTTGCTTTGAAGAATTTCTCGATATCCATATGATATATCCTTGATGTTCTAACCTTAGGTTTTAGCACACTTCATAAACGGCTATTAATTTAATGGTTACACCCTTTCCATGCTAGATTAAGCATTCGACTACGTCTCTAGTATGGGGGTGTTTGTACCCCTAGACTCGAAACATTGAGGACAATGTTTAGTTTTAGTATGGGGGGGTGAGTAGATACTTCACCTTGCTTACGTCAACACGCAATCCAATATTCATCTTTTTGTTATCGTTTTGTTGCAAATAAGGCTAAAAATGGCCAAATTTTAAAATTTTTCGTATTTTTCATAAGTGTTTAAGACACGAATGTAGGTTTTCCGATGGTGAGAACGAGAGTAATTTTTGACTCGACCGTGCGTGTTGAGCACTTAGCTCGATTCCTTAACTTTTTTAGGCTAAGTCTCTTTAATGAGGACGAGAAATGATAGAGTTATTTATAAGTCTCGTAATCGTCACGATCTTATGTGTAGTAATTATTAGCTTATTCTCCCAACGCTTTTGCATAAATAATTGTTAATAAGTATTGATTTAGCGGTTTAGTCACTATTGTTGGGTTTCTAATTTGTTTTGATAGCTTCCATGTAATTAAATTGGGAAAACATTAAGGTATCGCCAGCGTCACGGTTTTGAAGTATTGGCACCCGAATAATCGAAAGCTTCACCTAATAATAAGATTTCAAGTGCTCACCTAAATTAAGCAAAAATTTGAAGCTCACAATGTAACACCCCCACAATTGTTATGCGCAGCGGAACTACAACAATGGGTGCTACACAGTATTCATTGCACACAAGAGATATCAAACGACGCTAAAAAGACGTCATCTTAAAACTTGAAATTTAAAATTGTTAGATAATACATGTCCACAGTTTTTCCAACCCCAAATAGTGCACAGAGTTTAGCGTTTCGGTCCCCATGAATCTCAACCCCTAAAACTTCAGTTTTACAACCACATGACATTAAACATAAAAATTGTTTAAGTAGAAAAAGGAGGGAAAAACAAGCGGACACCAAGCCGATCACACAACATCCATCCCATGCATGCTCCATCTTACTGCTCAGCGGTTACCTGAAATACATGCCAAAATTTTGGTCAACGAAAACGTTGAGTGGAATTCATAGGTTTTTCAATCCATTTGAACGTATATATAATAAAACCATTCGTGATCATTTATAGTCTTGTCGATCAAACAAACTATAATCAGGATACTGACAATTGTGTTTAAGCTCATGACACTAATCCGTTAACTCAATCACCCGCGTAAATATACCGGCATGATTCAGATGAAACCAGTGCCCCTCTAAAGGCATCAGTTGCAATTATACCTTATTTCTCATACAAAATAATCTACCGCAGAACTTACTATAAGTACAGCTTCTCGGCTAGCATTGGGTCGTTAACCCCGTAGTACTACAAATTGCATAAGCGGCTATTTCCCCCTTCGCAAGGGCAAGACAATAGTTAATAGTTCATGAATTTAGGGACTTTTGCAACTTTGGTACTCAACACAATTTCTAAGGCAACTTTCGGGTCTAACAATCATTCATGATATACGTTCCTTTTAAAAACTAGCATGCATTTCCCTCGCGGGTAAAACAATTTGAAATAATATAAGCGAGGCTATAAATTCACACCTTAGATATTAAGTAGTCGGTAGTTCGAGGAGTGTTCACTGACGATGTTACGGATGCCCGGGTAATTCAACACCTATCACAAATAACGCGTAATGAGTAATCTCATTTAAATACTTACGGTACTGTATAAAATACATATATACAAGTCACTTAAGACAAATATAACTCACGCCAAAAACAAAAACAACAAGTATCATTCATTTTATACCATCCATTCTTATAACCTACGTTGTCCATTATTACACGTTCTCGCCGGCACTTGACTAAAGTACGGGCTGTTTTACCTTATTAAACCATGCTTATAAAATTTGATAAAATTTCCAAAAATCCTATATGACCTGTAGATAACATGTTTTTAAGTCCAACAAAAGTTTTCACTTTTACGACCCGTTACGCAACTCATTTCCACGACTACATTTTACGGGCTGAAATTGCGCTTCGACCAATTTTGACCACTTTGACCTATATGAAAAATACCTTTGACTTCCTTGACTCATAAGTCAACATATAGACTCATTTGTACAGGTTAGGGACCAAGTTTTGACCCTTGATCATTCACCAAATTATACTTGTGACCCTCGGGATTTGACTAAAACTTTACACAAATCCGGATTGTGAAAGTCCTCGTCTCCCGGTACCCGATCTTTAAAATGTCATAACTTTTAGCTCGTTTTGAGTCACGGGCTCTACCTTATACCAAATTAAAGCTAGAAAAACCCTCTATCACTATATTTAGTTTTCAAGACTTGGAACAAAAATCATTTTTCCAAAATAGACCAAATGTTTCTGCCTAAAAATGACTATACCAAAAACATGCTTAGACTCGATTCCAAGACTTCTAACCAACACTAAACATCATCCTAAGACTTCCCAAACATATCCTAACATCAAACTTCCATCCTACCCCTATTGATCAACCAATCTCAATATCAAAATCAAAGAAAAATACACATGCAAGTAGTAACACCTATGTAAATCATCATAAAACAAATAACCAAACACAATAATAACATGCATGATCAACAACCACCATGGCTCCCCAAACACCCCCATTGCCGTGGGGTTTGGGTGACCCATTCACCACAACCAAATTAATTTTGGTGGGTTTTCATGGTGTTTATACCTCCATAACACTCAAAATTAACATGCATTAGCTCAATTAGCCACAAAAACGAATTTTGGATCATATGAAAAATCTTGAAAAATTTTTATCAATGCATGTTGGATTTGATTACATGAATAGGTGGGTAATGACCAAACTAAGCGTGGTCTAACCTTAGATTTTTGAAAAATCAAGTAGAAAAGATTTTAGGTGGATTTTTGTTGGTGTTGGGTGTGCCGTGAGTTTAGAGAGAGACAAGGGAGGGAGAGTGTTTGATTTTTCTTGTAAATTTTTGTATGTGTTTGTGTGTTTGTCCACTTTGCCCCTTTTTGTTAGTTAGGAGGGACCTAAGTGCAATATTGGGCTTCTTTTGTCCTTAAATAGAAAACAACCTCAAAACTTTGCGGGTTTGACTCATTTGTCAATTTTGAAAATTTTACGGGAGTCGGAAATCTTCCCGAATGCTCCAAAATATTTTTGGGATACTTTAAATGTACTTGGAAGGCTATAAAACTCACACGACTCAACTTAACACGAACCGTAAATAAAATTCTTGAAAAATTACATTATCGATAAATCGTCAAAAATTATATAAAATTGGGCATCCCTCGGGATCGTAATCGTCATCGTCCTTCTCAAAACGTCAACCGTAAAAATTATAACCTCGAACATCGGCTCTAACCAAAATACTTATAATTATAGAAATTAAAATTTATCAAAAATTTCAAAAATTAGCGTAATTTAGGGTATCGTTAATGACCTCGATTCTAGGGTGTCACATCCACCCCTCCTTAAAGAGAGCGACGTCCCGGCGCTCGCCTCTTCTTGGGCTCACATTTCGTCTTACTGGAACAAATGAGGATACCTTTCCTTGAAAAAGTCCTCACGTTCCCAGGTGTATTCCGGTCCACGCTTAGAATTCCATCGGACCTTCACAATAGGAATCCTACTATGCTTCAACCGCTTGACCTCCTGGTCCATGATTTCCACAGGTTCTTCCACAAAGTGCATTTTGTC
The DNA here is from genome assembly GCA_025667525.1 of Glebionis coronaria. Lineage (NCBI taxonomy): Eukaryota > Viridiplantae > Streptophyta > Magnoliopsida > Asterales > Asteraceae > Glebionis > Glebionis coronaria. The sequence continues at coordinate 653,888 of JANFOE010000142.1, read as the reverse complement.
GTCTAGTCGAATCTCGTCCAAAGGAATCACCAATTCCTTGTCCGCCAAACTCTTCTTCAGGTTCGATACGTGGAACGTGTCATGAATAGCACTAAGCTCGGTCGGCAATTCTAACTTGTACGCTACTGGTCCAATTCGTTCAACGATCTTAAACGGTCCAATATACCTCGGACTCAACTTTCCTTTCTTTCCAAAACGAATTACACCCTTCCATGGCGATACCTTGAGCATAACCATATCTCCAACTTCAAACTCCAACGGTTTCCTTCGGTTATCGGCATAACTTTTCTGTCGGCTTCTCGCAGCAAGTAGTCGGTTCTTGATCTGCACGATCTTCTCTGTCGTTTCTAAAACCATTTCGGGTCCAGTCAATTGACTTTCCCCTACTTCACTCCAACACACGGGCGATCTACACTTCCTTCCATACAATGCTTCGAACGGTGCTGCTTTGATACTCGCATGATAACTATTATTGTACGAAAATTCCACCAGAGGCAAGTGGCGTTCCCAACTTCCTCCAAAATCAATCACGCATGCTCGGAGCATGTCCTCCATCGTTTGAATCGTTCGTTCACTCTGGCCGTCAGTTTCCGGGTGATAAGCCGTGCTTAAACTCAGTTCAGTGCCCATCGCACGTTGAAGCGATCTCCAAAATTCCGACGTAAATCTACTGTCACGATCCGAAATGATCGATAACGGCACTCCATGTCTACAGACGATCTCTTTCACGTACACGCTGGCGAGTCCTTCCATGCTGTCCGTCTTCTTCATAGGTAAGAAATGAGCAGATTTCGTCAACCTGTCCACAATTACCCATATCATATCGCATCCACTAGGAGTCCTAGGTAAACCCGTCACAAAATCCATTGCGATTTTCTCCCATTTCCATTCTGGGATTTCCGGTTGTACCAACAATCCAGATGGTTTCTTATGTTCTGCCTGAACCTTCGCGCAAGTCAAACACTTACTGACGTAACGAGCAATATCTGCCTTCATATTCGGCCACCAATAGACTTTCTTCAGGTCGTGGTACATCTTATCCGATCCAGGATGTATCGAATACTTCGACTTATGCGACTCATTCATAACCAATTCTCGAACTCCAGGCTTTCCTTCCTCAGATGGACACAATGGTAACCAAATCCGATTCTCAAAATATCTTAGTCCGTCAGACCTAATCACGAAAAGAGGTTTCAACATTCGTCCCAAATTCTCGGCTTCAACATTCCCTTTCATCAATCCTCTCTCCTGAGCCTTCAGTATGGTTTCGGTTAAGTCAACGCTCTCACTCATCACTAAAGCTCTAACCCTCAAAGGTTTCTCCCGCTCCTTCCTACTCAATGCATCCGCTACAACATTCGCCTTCCCAGGGTGGTAGCGAATTTCACAGTCGTAATCACTCAATAGTTCAACCCATCGTCTTTGTCGCATATTCAACTCCTTTTGATCTAAAATGTGCTGCAAACTCTTGTGATCAGTGAATACAACACACTTTGTCCCATACAGATAGTGTCTCCACAGCTTTAACGCAAAAACTACCGCTCCTAATTCCAAATCGTGCGTCGTGTAGTTCTCCTCGTTCTTCCTTAATTGCCTCGACGCGTAAGCTATCACCTTTTCACGTTGCATTAACACTGCTCCGTAACCCTTACGAGACGCATCACAATACACTACGAAATCTTCGGTTCCTTCAGGCAATGATAAAATCGGCGCGGAACATAACTTATCCTTGAGCGTTTCGAAAGCAAGCTCTTCCTCATTTCCCCATTCATACACCCTATTCTTCTCGGTAAGCCGCGTCAATGGTTTCGCAATCAACGAAAATCCTTCAATAAACCTTCTATAGTACCCAGCTAAACCCAAAAATTGTCGAACTTCAGTCGGCGTCGTCGGTGCTGACCATTCCCTGATCGCTTCGATCTTAGCAGGATCTACACGAACTCCTTCCTTATCAATCACATGACCTAGAAACTGCACTGATTCCAACCAAAACTCACACTTAGAGAATTTTGCATACAGCTTCTCCTTCCTTAACAACTCCAAAATCTTTCTCAGGTGCTTCTCGTGCTCCTCCTTACTCTTAGAGTAAATAAGTATGTCGTCGATGAAAACAATAACAAACTTATCTAGATACGGCTTGCACACGCGATTCATAAGATCCATGAATACAGCAGGCGCGTTAGTCAACCCAAACGGCATCACTCGAAATTCAAAGTGTCCATACCGCGTACGAAAGGTAGTTACAGGAATATCCTCCTCTCTTACACGCAGTTGATGATACCCTGATCTTAAATCGATCTTTGAGTATACACTGGACCCTTGCAATTGATCGAACAAATCATCAATCCTCGGTAATGGGTACCGATTCTTAACCGTCAGCTTATTGAGTTCTCTATAGTCAATACACATTCTAAACGAACCATCCTTCTTCTTTACGAACAACACTGGCGCTCCCCAAGGTGATGAGCTCGGCCTAATAAATCCTTTGTCCATCAACTCCTTCAATTGATCCGATAACTCCTTTAACTCAGATGGTGCTAAGCGATAAGGTGCACGTGCAACCGGCGCAGCTCCTGGCACTAAATCAATTCGAAACTCGACCTCACGATTAGGTGGTAAACCTGGCAACTCGTCTGGAAAAACGTCCGGATACTCGCGAATAATTGGTACCTCTTCGATCCTCGCCTCTACATCACCATCGCTCGAAACCTGTGCCAAAAACACATCGCATCCGCTCTCTACGTACTTCATCATCTTCAAACACGAAATCACCTTCAAACGAGAAGTGCATTCGTCTCCCTTTACCGTCAAAACCCTATTCCTCAGCGGAATCTGCACCAATCTCTCACCACAGACGATTGTAGCACTATGCGCCATTAGCCAATCCATTCCCACAATCACGTCAAACGATCCTAGCTCTATAGGCATCAAGTCGATTTTAAAAGCGTAGTTTCCTAACTTCAAGGTACACCCTTTCAGTATAGAATTCGTACTAACAATTTTTCCATCGGCTAATTCAACATTATAACTAGTCGTTAACAATACCGGTTCTCTATCGATATGACGACTAAATCTAACGTCTACAAAACTCTTGTCGGAGCCAGAATCAAATAAAATACTAGCATAACAAGCGTCTAGCAAAAACGTACCGGTAACCACATTGGGACCTTGTGGTTTATCAGCAGTTCCCACTTGATACACAGCTGCCGCATTATTTCCTCCCCGTCTGTTCCCTGTCTTCGGGCAATTTGCTTGCACATGCCCCCTTTCTCCACAGCTATAACATCCTCTCATCCTGATAGCATTAGCCCCAGTGGCTACTCCTCCCATTCGACAACTAGCAGTCCTATGACCTGCCTTTCCACACTTGCCGCATGCCTGCGGGCAGTTTCCAACATGATACAAGTTGCACTTTCCACAATGGGGGTTCACTTTCACACCTCTAGGGTTTGTCACGGCCCTCATTCCTTCGTTCCTTCTCTGATTAAACTGCTGATTACGGTTCGGCCCTTGGTTGTTTCGGTTTCCTCCTCGGTTCTGGCCTTGGGATTGATTACCTTGTGCTGCCTCCCATTTCCTTTTGTTACCCTCAGCAATGTAGTTCTGCTTATCCTGAAGCTTAACGTCCATCAAAGCGTGTGCCATTTGAACCGCCTCGTCAAACGTTCCAGGTTTCGACGAAGTTGTTTCACCCTTGATGTTGCTAGATAAACCCTTAATATACTGCTTCATTTTCTTGGCGTCATTGGCAAATATGTCCGGACACAAAAGACTTAACTCATTGAATCTCCTGGTGTAAGCAGCTATATCGTTGTTCCTTAAGGTCAAATGTCTCAATTCGTCCTCCAATTGCCCCAATTCCTCCTCTGGGCAGAACTTCTTTGTCAACAAAGCTTTGGTCGCATTCCACGTTCTCGCATTTGCCACAGCCAATCCCACCGTAGCTACCTGGGTATTCCACCAACTTAACGCATCATCCAGAAACGTAGCTGCTGCAAACTTCACTTTATCCGCCTCTGCACAACCACTGATCTCAAACGTGCTTTCAACTTTCTCCAACCATCGCCTAAGCTCTAAAGCTCCACCCGTTCCACGGAACTGCGTGGGACCGCACTTCCTAAAGCTTGAATAGGTACACACTCTCGGGGCTGGTTGTCTCCCCGCGTTCCTTCCTGGATCCTGATTTCTCCCAGCTCGGTCCGCTTCCAACGCATTAGCTATCGCTTCCTGAATCATGTTGTTAACACGATCGGCAGTCAACTTTGGAGGCATTGTTTTATCGAATATCTCTTTCTGCAAGACAAGAAAAATAGAAAAACAATGTAAGTATTCATATCAAGTTTCCCAGACATAAAATACATACAACGACACATCACTACGGAGTTACTAATATTCATCAATTCACACCACAAAAGATCAAATTTAAGACATATCACAGATCATGAAAGGTAACATAGATTGTATTGATAGTTAACCAAAATCGTGACAAGTAATGCCACTACAATCGTTCACCACAAAACATCAAGTACTTGAGTTTCTCGTCATAATACCATCATACAAAGGTCTAAAATAGTTCTATTACAATGATCAAAGAAAAATACAAAACAAGTAACTAGGCATGTGGTGATCCACATGGCCTCTTGGATGGCGGCTCGTCGTCGTCCTCGGTTTCCTCATCACTCACGTCCTCGTCCACATCATCCACTTTTCCCTTTCCTTTCTCATCTGGCCCACATTCTGTTTCCTTTTTCGTCCCTGATGTGGATCCATGCTCAATCGCTCCTTGACTTCCCACCGAAATACAAGCACCTCCAGTAGGCGGCTGAACCATGAAGTCATTCGCCTCCATCTCCACATCGTCCACGAATCTCCAATCCGGGGGCAATGAATCCCTCACGCGATGCTCCCAACTCTGCATCCTCGACAACCTCATCTGATCTTCCCTCACACGATCAAGACTAGCACTCAAATTCGCAACCATTGATTTCAAACTGTTGATGGCACTTGTGTTCATCATCCCATCATACGCAATTCTTGAAGTCCTTTCCAACAACCTTTCGTCCGCCTTGTCATTCTCGTCGAATCTACTGACCACTCTTGATTCCACTACATACCTCATGCACATCGATCCTTCCAAACCTCTCACAGTCCGTCGCACGTCATGATAATTCCTCGGTCCGGGACAGCAAATTCTTGGGATGCCTTGATGAAGAGAATTTGCGCTCATTGCACCTTCGGCTCTTCTGGGAATATCTGGTACACCAACCAGATGGGAAGTACGCATAGGCGTGGGACAAGTAGTTCTCCTTGAGTCGGGGTCCTGGGCTCGTACATCGTTACCGTTATCGTTGGGCGGTACCTCGGCCATTCCTGCAATAACAGCGAATTTCGGAGGGTACATAAGTAATTATACAATAATTATAAATACATGCATGCAAATGCAATGCAAAGGTGGTACATATGCCCGAAATGTAATAATATGATGCTCACGCATGATAAATATTAAAATTACGATGTCGGATATTTCACGTAAAATTTAACGTCTACATATAGTAATTCCATACTTATATAATAATTACCCATATATATATACTTTACTCAAAAGTATACGTCAAATGCCATAAATACAACAATAAATCTTACCGAGCCATGCAGGATAGTTGTGTGTGCTTGGACCCTTTTCTTACGACACCAAAAGTTATAGTTTAGGATTTTCAAAAACGACCTAGTTCTCTATAACTCGTGGCTCTGATACCAATCTGTAACACCCCCACAATTGTTATGCGCAGCGGAACTACAACAATGGGTGCTACACAGTATTCATTGCACACAAGAGATATCAAACGACGCTAAAAAGACGTCATCTTAAAACTTGAAATTTAAAATTGTTAGATAATACATGTCCACAGTTTTTCCAACCCCAAATAGTGCACAGAGTTTAGCGTTTCGGTCCCCATGAATCTCAACCCCTAAAACTTCAGTTTTACAACCACATGACATTAAACATAAAAATTGTTTAAGTAGAAAAAGGAGGGAAAAACAAGCGGACACCAAGCCGATCACACAACATCCATCCCATGCATGCTCCATCTTACTGCTCAGCGGTTACCTGAAATACATGCCAAAATTTTGGTCAACGAAAACGTTGAGTGGAATTCATAGGTTTTTCAATCCATTTGAACGTATATATAATAAAACCATTCGTGATCATTTATAGTCTTGTCGATCAAACAAACTATAATCAGGATACTGACAATTGTGTTTAAGCTCATGACACTAATCCGTTAACTCAATCACCCGCGTAAATATACCGGCATGATTCAGATGAAACCAGTGCCCCTCTAAAGGCATCAGTTGCAATTATACCTTATTTCTCATACAAAATAATCTACCGCAGAACTTACTATAAGTACAGCTTCTCGGCTAGCATTGGGTCGTTAACCCCGTAGTACTACAAATTGCATAAGCGGCTATTTCCCCCTTCGCAAGGGCAAGACAATAGTTAATAGTTCATGAATTTAGGGACTTTTGCAACTTTGGTACTCAACACAATTTCTAAGGCAACTTTCGGGTCTAACAATCATTCATGATATACGTTCCTTTTAAAAACTAGCATGCATTTCCCTCGCGGGTAAAACAATTTGAAATAATATAAGCGAGGCTATAAATTCACACCTTAGATATTAAGTAGTCGGTAGTTCGAGGAGTGTTCACTGACGATGTTACGGATGCCCGGGTAATTCAACACCTATCACAAATAACGCGTAATGAGTAATCTCATTTAAATACTTACGGTACTGTATAAAATACATATATACAAGTCACTTAAGACAAATATAACTCACGCCAAAAACAAAAACAACAAGTATCATTCATTTTATACCATCCATTCTTATAACCTACGTTGTCCATTTTTACACGTTCTCGCCGGCACTTGACTAAAGTACGGGCTGTTTTACCTTATTAAACCATGCTTATAAAATTTGATAAAATTTCCAAAAATCCTATATGACCTGTAGATAACATGTTTTTAAGTCCAACAAAAGTTTTCACTTTTACGACCCGTTACGCAACTCATTTCCACGACTACATTTTACGGGCTGAAATTGCGCTTCGACCAATTTTGACCACTTTGACCTATATGAAAAATACCTTTGACTTCCTTGACTCATAAGTCAACATATAGAATCATTTGTACAGGTTAGGGACCAAGTTTTGACCCTTGATCATTCACCAAATTATACTTGTGACCCTCGGGATTTGACTAAAACTTTACACAAATCCGGATTGTGAAAGTCCTCGTCTCCCGGTACCCGATCTTTAAAATGTCATAACTTTTAGCTCGTTTTGAGTCACGGGCTCTACCTTATACCAAATTAAAGCTAGAAAAACCCTCTATCACTATATTTAGTTTTCAAGACTTGGAACAAAAATCATTTTTCCAAAATAGACCAAATGTTTCTGCCTAAAAATGACTATACCAAAAACATGCTTAGACTCGATTCCAAGACTTCTAACCAACACTAAACATCATCCTAAGACTTCCCAAACATATCCTAACATCAAACTTCCATCCTACCCCTATTGATCAACCAATCTCAATATCAAAATCAAAGAAAAATACACATGCAAGTAGTAACACCTATGTAAATCATCATAAAACAAATAACCAAACACAATAATAACATGCATGATCAACAACCACCATGGCTCCCCAAACACCCCCATTGCCGTGGGGTTTGGGTGACCCATTCACCACAACCAAATTAATTTTGGTGGGTTTTCATGGTGTTTATACCTCCATAACACTCAAAATTAACATGCATTAGCTCAATTAGCCACAAAAACGAATTTTGGATCATATGAAAAATCTTGAAAAATTTTTATCAATGCATGTTGGATTTGATTACATGAATAGGTGGGTAATGACCAAACTAAGCGTGGTCTAACCTTAGATTTTTGAAAAATCAAGTAGAAAAGATTTTAGGTGGATTTTTGTTGGTGTTGGGTGTGCCGTGAGTTTAGAGAGAGACAAGGGAGGGAGAGTGTTTGATTTTTCTTGTAAATTTTTGTATGTGTTTGTGTGTTTGTCCACTTTGCCCCTTTTTGTTAGTTAGGAGGGACCTAAGTGCAATATTGGGCTTCTTTTGTCCTTAAATAGAAAACAACCTCAAAACTTTGCGGGTTTGACTCATTTGTCAATTTTGAAAATTTTACGGGAGTCGGAAATCTTCCCGAATGCTCCAAAATATTTTTGGGATACTTTAAATGTACTTGGAAGGCTATAAAACTCACACGACTCAACTTAACACGAACCGTAAATAAAATTCTCGAAAAATTACATTATCGATAAATCGTCAAAAATTATATAAAATTGGGCATCCCTCGGGATCGTAATCGTCATCGTCCTTCTCAAAACGTCAACCGTAAAAATTATAACCTCGAACATCGGCTCTAACCAAAATACTTATAATTATAGAAATTAAAATTTATCAAAAATTTCAAAAATTAGCGTAATTTAGGGTATCGTTAATGACCTCGATTCTAGGGTGTCACACACAAGGCCGAAAAATCTATGCCCAAGTTGAAAGTGAATTATGCCTTAATCTTTGAAGCTTTAAAGATCCAAAATTCGCCTTAGCGTGAGGATATACGTCTTTGGCTAATAAAACCACCGATGAGGCGGATAATAAAAGGCAAGGCAAGACCAAAGTCATAATAAAAGCTTCATGGCGAAGTTGAATAAAAGATGGAGGTAAACCAAAGATAATAAGGCCCTTCCGTTAGGGGGCGTATAAAAGTCTTGGTAATAAGTCTCATGTTCAAAACCGTTATAAAACCGTGTTTATCGATCCTTCTTGTTGACTTAATTTTTTGACATCGTTGTCTATTGGGATGAATTATTGATTTAATGATTTTGGCTACACCGTTAAGTTTCTATTTTTAGACTTAATCTCTATTCACGCATAAGTCGATGATGTATCCTCGTGATCATTAAGACAAAAATAAAATATAAGAGATACCAAGTAGGAATAAGGGAGTTTAGGTTCGTAATTAACACTCATGAGATGTGTTCGTGTTGCTAACTTATAATAACAATGATCTCGTTACACGCTTAGCATGGAATTGGGTGAAAATCGAGGACCACGAAATTATTTCTAACGAAGCATTCACGTGTTCTTGTTCTATGATCCCAAAAGTCACATTCTCGTGATGAAAACAATACATTATGTCTAAAACACGTGTAGAGTTTATTTTTATGTCTTGAATAAATGTCATCATAAAATGAATTTTGGAAGTGCTACGATACTTAATTCTAGCATTGCGTGGGGAGACGGCAATGGTTTAGTATGGGGGAGTGATGAGACTGTATTTATACATAGTCTCATCGTCCAAATCGGGCTTAAAACGCTTAAAATATCATCAAATTACCCATAAAATATGCTTGTATTCGTTTGTTGTATGTTTTAGGTATGGATATCGAGAAAAAGACAAGATCACAAGAATCATTCAAAAACGAACACGGGAAACGAAGCCGCACAAAGAACCGGACCCGAATAATGAATTCCCCAAAATACCCTTGAAGTTTTGAAGAATTGTGAGATTGGTCCCTCAACTTTGGAAGATTGACACTTTATACCCCTACAAATTCATAAATCAACAAGGAGTCCCTAAAGTTTGAAGACATGTCAAGTAAAGCCGTTTAAGAATGCCAAATGAACAAAAAAGGTCCTTGTGGAAAGTTAAGAACTTGCATATGCCAAAAATGACAACTATGTCATAGATTTTACAAAGGAATTTGAGTTATTGGCTGATTGGAATTAAAAAGACAAGAAAGAAGAAAATCAGGGACCAAAAGTGTTATAAACCAAACCCATACCCATCATAAGCCCACCAGCCCATCATCACTACAACCCATAACCTATCTACCCGAATCATTATAGCCCAATATTTAAACTATTTTTAGTTTACGGACGGTTAACACTTTAATCCACCCTCAAAATGATCAAACGTGTACTGCTACTCCTTCCCCCACCCTTAAACCCTAGACTACTTAATCACTATTAACCATAGGGAAAAGTCAAATTGACTTTGGGGATTCACCATTTACCTCACCACAAACATATATATTTACCCAGACAGTGACTTCTCATCACCTTGTCTCCTAGACAGCTAACCATCTTCACAGGGTCATTCTCACATTTGACCAAATCTATGGCTCACATTGATTCCTTGCTCTCCACAATTTCAACTGATGGACAAGATCAAAAAGTACTCTCTGCCATGATCACATGAAGACTCATTCACGATTCAAATACTGGATATTCCAAGATTCTGCCAAGGGTATTACGGAGATTTCAGGGCATTTTAGGGTTTATGTTTTGTGATTCTAGAATAATCTATTCCTCTGTATAAATAGCCATCTCATGTGATGAGCTGTTTTTTTGTTCCAATTTTTAGTTCTCAAACTTTGTAATATGATATTCAAATTTGATGAATAAAATTGAGTTCCAGTTTTAATATATTGTCTTGTAATTTTTATTTTCATCAATAGGTTTTCAAAGGGTTTGGTAAACTGAGTTGAGATCCACATTTAGTCTGTCAGCTTATAGCTTATTGTATAAGCTATAAGTTGGGCACCTAATTTGTGTCATTTTTATTGTTTATGTTTCAACGTTTTTTTTAAGGAGTTTCAAATTCTGTGATTGTGGATCAAAGTTTTGGAAAAAGATAGAAAGCTTTCAGAAAAGATAGAAATCAGATTGTGTGATATTTTGTTTCAATTTAATTTTGTTATTCTTAGCAGGGTAAAGGAAGCTTGTGACTGTTGTGCCGTCACATAAGCTCGATTTATCCAAGGCATGGATGTATGCCTTGGAGGTACACAACCCTTTTCCTCGTTCATGTTATGCTTTTACTGAAAATTTTGCATGAGGATATATGTTCTTGTAGTTTAAGAGTGAGATTTGTGTTTTCAATTTGTTGTTTGAGTGTTATTTGATAATATAGGATTAAATGCTGGTATTTTGTGGTGTTTCATAGCAAAATCTTTGTAAAAGTTTGCATACCAAGAGCTTGAGCTACTGTTTGGGACAGCTTGGGCATTGGGTGATTGACGCCATAGCTATTTGCTTAGCTCTGCACTAGTTTTAGTAGTCTTAGGTTAGCGGGCTTTAACAAAAGATTAGGGTGTTTAGCTTTGAAATTCGTTTTTTAGTTGTGTTAAAAATCTGCCAAGTTGTAGTGTAATTTTGCCATTAAGTATAAAAATTTGTTGTGTGATCTTGATTTTCTGCTGAATGATGATTGTTTAGGGCCTCTAGGTGTTATATTTAGTAGTAATCTAGGTTTGTGTTTATTTTAATCGAGGGTTTTGCGGATTAGATAGGCCTAATTCGACATTTATATGTTCACCACTTAGCTTGTTTAGTCTATTGTTTGAACCAAAAAGGGGCGAGGTTGATTGTCTTAATCTTAAGACAATCACTGTTGAGGTGCTTTCGTTGTGTCGGCTTGTGCTAGGAAGCCCGCTGTAAGCTTATTTGGTTATTGATTGTGAGCTTTAGGCTTATAGTTTTTTTTTTTATGCTTACTGATAGGATAGGATTAGATCATTAGTAGTTTAGGTTTCTTTAAAAATGGGTCATATCCCACTGTTTGCATTCATGTGCTCATTGTGTGTTTATTTGTAGTATTTGCGACTTATTTTGTGGTGAGTTCATTTAATACGCATTTCAGCAAAAATGATTTCATTTTGTTAAGTTCGAATTGAATTTTTATTTTATTTTATTTATTTATTTATTTATTTTGTTGATTGTTTTATTCAAGTGAGGCGTTTTCATTGAGTTTGGTAGGATTCTAGTTTATATGTCATTGAAGGTCTGCTCATTATCACTTGTTGATTTGGCATTTTAAATAGGACGGTAGCTCATACTAAATCTAAAAAAAAAACCATTAGATCATTAATTTGTATGCGTTTATGTTCTGTGAATTTGCTCACTGTTAAGGATTGAGTCTATTTGTTTTGGGTTACTGCTGGCCTGTAAGTTCTTAATAAGTGGGCGAGTTTTTTTTGCTTGTTCTTGTTGCCGAAAGAAAAAAAAGGAGGTTCAATGGTTGGTTACTGAGTGTTGCTGCTGTCCAATGAACGAAATTAAGGGGTGTTTGTTTGATAGCTGCTAGCCCACGACCCACAGTGAACCAAAACCGAACACCAAAAAGAGTAAGAGTTAAGTGACTGCGTGTTTGTCCCTGCTTGATTTTCCTGTATAGTTTGAGTGCCTATATTGGTTTTGATTTGTGAATTAGTGTGTGTTAAAGGCATTTGGCTGTGATCTTGTGTTTCGAGGGTGTTTGTGATCTGTGAAACCAACAGCACACTAAGCATATAAAAAAAAAAAAAAAAAGATACCAAAAAAGTAAAAAAAAAATTTGAAGTCTGTAGCTTAACATTGCACAAACTATGGCTTGAATTGGTTAAGAATTGAGTGTATTAGTGTTTGGGTGTTGAGTGTAGTCTGTGAGTCAAGTGAAACAAGAAAACAAAAAAACAAAAAAACAAAAAAATATAACTGCTAAAAAGTAGGCAGGGGGTCTCGAACCCCTGACCTCAGGTCACAGAACAGACACAACAGCCCATTGAGCAACCATCTGTGATCTTTTGCCATTTTGTTTAAACTTTATTCCAATTTTCTTTAATACTCTGTTTATAAACTGATAAAGAAAAAGAAGAAGGGGGCAGCAGTAGGATTCGAACCCCTGACCTGCACAAACAAAAGACGCAGCAATCACCCCCCAACACCATCTGCTCTCTTAATACTTTTGTTTAAGACTTCCTTTTATATTTTATTTAAACCCTTTTTGTTACTTTATTTATTTTCACATTATCAGCTTTTTAGCTCATTTCATAGCCTATTCTTAGCTTATTTTTTTTTGTCCTTTTATTTTTCCTAGGCTTCAAATAGAGTTTATTGCTTTCAATAAAATTTTCAGTTTTTTTTTTTTTTTTGGTTTAATATTTTTAAATCGTTTAAGTAGTTTAAATAGTATTTAATTCATAAAAAATATTTAAAAAGTCAAAAAAAAAAAATATAAAAATATATAATTCTTTTTTCTAAAAATTTCTTTTGTCATTTAGGACGTAGGGAAAATAAATTTAATTTTATATTGTTTAAATTTCATAATTTAATTTTTATTATTCATTTTCTAGGATTATTTTAGTTTAAAACTTAAAAAAAAAAAGTCATAAAAAAATAGTAAAAAGTATATTAAAATTTTGAAAAAAATAGTTTTTAGCTTTTATATAATATATTTTAGGTTTAAAAATAAAAAAAAAAGTTTAAATTTTGTCTTTTTCTTAGTTAGTTTTATTTTTAGATTTTTTACTTAACTTTAAAAATTAATATAAATTAATTAAATAGTTTTCAAAATTTTTGGTTTGCGTACTTTTCTTAGTTATAATTTTTAGAACATTTTAGCGATTTTTAATTATTTTTTAGGTGGAATTTTTCGTTGGGTCGCGTTTTTACGTTCGTACGTTCGCGCGTTTCCGACCGTTTTTAGCGTCTTTCGTCTACATTTTCTTTTCTTTCTTTCTTTCTAAAACGTAATCACTCGAATTAATAACGTCTAATATTGTTGGCTAAACACCGTACCTCCTCGAGAACGAACTCGATTGTCGGTATTTGCGTTTTTCACAAAACGTAATTACTTAATACTTACCCGCTTTATTAGTACTTGTTTTTCCTAAGGCAAGTGACTAGTTTTACTACATCAAAGGCCAACGTGGATTGATTATGATAAAAAGTGTCATCTTGCTTTGTAACTAATGCATTGCATGAGGACATTGCAATGGTCAAGTGTAGGGGATTTGATAGGTGTGTAAACACCCATCCTCTTTACCACTTAATTACAATAATAACCGAGCCAAAACGTGTATTTTATGTCTTTTATGTCGGAATTATGCGCGATTTGTGTTTTTGTTGTGATTTAGGACGAAAAGATGAAAAGTGGAGAAAACACGGGCATTCACGGGCTTTTTTTGAAGAAAACGATGAAAGACGAAGTCGAGAAGTCAAGAGTGCAAAAAGAACGGAAGTCCAAGACCAATTCTGAAGATTTATCGAATAAAAAGTCAAAAGACGGAAGTTTATCAAAAGCCGAAGAACTCAAGTCTACTTTATTGAAGAATTAAAAGACGAGTTCAAAGAAATCCCGAGCCAAAAGTCATTAAAAGTCCAAGATTAAAGAAGATAAGAAGAAAAGGACTAAGCATGCAATTAAAAGAAGATTAAAGAAGGAAGGACTTAATCTTGCAATTAAGAGAAAAGTAAGAAGGAGAGGAAGCTTCCTAATCCTCCCCTATATATAGTTTAGTTTTAATCACTTTTCATTTTGTTGGCTAAGTGTGACAATTAGTCTTCCACATTTATTTACCTTGCACCTTTAAATTCATGTCAATTTAATTACTTGTCAAATTTAAATACCTTGTCTTGCACCTTAAATTCCTTTAATTTCAAGTAAGTTTCCATTTAATTCTTGTCAATCTTTATTTTATCTTGTTAATCTCCTATCTACCTTTCTTGATCTTTGATTTTTATGTTTATGTTTGTGTTCATGTTCATGTTCTTATTTTGATCAAGTGGGTTTTTGATTATTGTGGTTAAATTTGTTAGTTTTGTTGATTTAGATTGTTTGTTTATGATTATTAAATGTTTTGTTATTAGTTTAGTTTAATCTTGTGTTTGATTTTGATTAATTTGTGGTAGATTCGTTGTTACTGTAATCCCTTGTTCTTCGGGGGTGTTTGTTTCTGTTGTTGTGATTCCCAGGAAAACTTCCGAACAAGATAAAGTTCTGAGCCAGAGGGTGTTCATTCGGAACTCCAAATCTTCCGAACGAGCAAAAGTTCTGATTCAAGTTTCGTCTTCCGAATCAAGCTTCATCCGGAAGTTTTCCGGACGAAAACTTCCGGACGAAAACTTCCGGACGAAGGACAAGTTCCGGATCAGCAAACTCATTCGGAAAATTGAAAGTTCCGAACGAATCTTCTGAGTCAAGAAAGTTCCGAACGAACCAAAACTTCCGAACCAAGGTTCCGGATCAAGAAGTTCCGGATCAACAAGGGTTCATTCGGAACTCAAGAACTTGCGAATCAAGGGATAATCAGAAACTTCCGAATCAAGGTTTTCTTTCAGGTTCTTTTTAGTATTTGTTTTTAGTTTTTAATTTTCAAGCTTTATTTTTCCCGCCTTTTATTTAGTTGCACTTTAAGTTTATTTGCCTTAGCTTAGTTTTAGCCTTGCCTTAGTTTAAGTTTTAGTTGCGTTTTAATTTTGCCTTAGTTAGATTTAAGTTTGCGTCATTTACTTTAAGTGCCCTTTAATTCTCGTCTCGCTTTTAAATACCTGCCCATTATTTTTAATTAGACTTAGATTTAAATTAATGCCCATTTACTTTAATTGTTTTGCACATTTTAATACTACAACGACACATTTTTGTTTAACCAAGAACAATAGAGTCACATAGAGAACTTAGATCAATTCGATAAGACCAACACAACGAACTTAATTTTTATACTGGCTAAAACCTTGTATCAATGCTGTCAGACAAATCATCGTTGAATTTTGTGTAACCATACTTTAGCATTTCTCTATGCAACCAGAATGAGGTATATACTGGCATTGCCAGGTTATCATGATGGTTTTCCTAACCGTTTAACCGATATACTTTCCTTAAATCATGATAAATGATCGACCCCATACCGATCAATTCATGTGCATTCCATGTGTACTCCATGTACCGTATTCCATGTGTATTACACGTACCTAAATTCATGTGTATTTCCCTTGCAATACTTCACGAGTATTCGCTAGCTAATTATGAATCATCTCAGACATATGTCCACTTGCTGATCTTCTACAAGATTGCTGATGCCGCTCATAGCTTGGACATGTTACTAGGGATTGACGCTGCTGATGTTGGAGACGCTACGAGATGCTGATGCTGTTCACAACCTGGAGATCCTACAAGACGAAGACAAAGGCGCCAGAGCAAAGCTATTGGACGAGAATATACTTCACCATCAAACGATTTTCATCAATCATTGTCCCAAATTCTTAGTTACATGTCACACGTCATTCAGTTGTCATTTCAGCCACATGAGTGCAAACCGGTACCAGCCGGCCACTCAGCTGAATATTTACATGAATCACGGTCATGAGAATGACCATCATGGAACTGACAGACAGGACGATAGTAACCACTACTATGACAACAACTATCCTAGAAATCGCAACTAAGGCTCCGGCCGCGGATGTGATCAGACATACAAATGATCAGTAGTCCAACCGATCTGCCAATTCTGGCATAATAACCTATTATTTGTAGTTCTAATTGTTTCACATCTCGAGACACATGTCAAGACATCAGTCAAGACACATGTATCACGTACACTTTCTGAAGACACATGTCAAGATACCAGTCAAGACATATGTCACGCTTACATTTCTTAAGACACGAGTCAAGACACATGACTCACGTCCAACTATGGAACATTTCTAAGAAATTCAGAGTACCCTCCAAGGGTATATCCATTTTTTTGTGCCATGTATTAATCAGGACACAAGAATTTCAATACCATTACCGACACATCAGTGAGAACTGTCACGTTGCCGATGTCACTTTCATTTCTTTCACCATATTTCATATATTCATGACCATGAAGGACGCCTTTCGTATTCCCATGTATACGAATGTTTTCCTTCAGCTTAATGATGAGATCCAAGCTGCTAACGCATTTCCTCGGACAGACACGAGATAAATTTTATCCTAATTATGGACTATGAACAGCACACCATGCTACGATTCATAATTATGTATAGTAATGTTCAGGCTCCTGAATACATTCAGCTTGATTTTCCATCAGGAAAATCTGTACAAATTATCTATGCTTTCCAAGCACGTGCTTTGTTAGCCATGATTGCTAAAACTTTCTAGCTGTCAGTAAGACACGACTACTGAAGTCCTTTTTCGCATAACCAACGGATTATTCCAAAATTGTCCCTTACACTCCAGAAGAACCTTCAAGGAGAAGGACGGTAACATAAGATTATGTGTCGACTACCGTCGATTTTTTTAAACAAATCACCATTCATGACCGTTATTCTCCTCCACGTATTGACGACATGTCCAATCAACAGTATAGTGTTAATCACTTTTCCAAGATCGAACTCATGATCATGCTGCCAACAGTGACGAGTGAAAAAGCAGGACATGTCCATGACTACTATTCGTACACGACTCGGTCATGCTAGATTTATGATTTTGAATTAGTCTCATCAATGCTCCAACGACATTATAAGAATGAGTTTCCATGAACTCATAGCAAATTCATCAGTGTTTTCATTGAGGGTAACCTGATTTCCTCTAAGCCTAGAGAAGAACAGGAAGACCATATCTGCACTATGTTGCAAATTCTATGACAAGAGAAATTCTACCCTGGAAATTTTTATTTTTTTTCAATATCAATTCTGTTGATTACAGTGACACACTGAATCACATGGGTTTCTATGGTCAATCTTACCATGACTCAGCTTATGCGTAAAGGAGAGAACCCTACACTACATTAGGTGTTCTAGAAAATCCTACGCTAGGAGAAGTCTAGATTCAGAGACTCAGAGTTTCGCAAACTCCTATGTATCAAGTTCTACGAAGCAAGATACAGTTACGTTCATATCTAGGTACCTGACATACCAACAGGTTAATATAGGACACCAACAAACTGGGATGTTTTCATCATCTGAAATTGTGAATTGAAATGGGACAAGATCTCCATGAATTTTGGTTACCAGATTAACGCAAACTCAGAAGAAGCATGATGCTATCTGAGTTATTACAAACAGTTTGATCAAGTCTGTAGAATCCTTACATCCGCAAGGATTGCAGAACCAACAGATTGTTCGGACCTGTTCCAACCAAGGCTCATCCGATCACTTGGCAATACCTCAGTTATCGGGTCAGACAAAGATTCATAATTGTGCTCCTTATTTACTTCACGTCCTTGTTCTAAGTTCACGACTTGCTTTCACGCCCGTGTTCATGATCGTATCTTGGCTTACGATTTTACGTTCTTTTTTTTTCATTCTAGGAAGTTTTGCAAAAAAAAAACTTGAGAGACCAGACCCAAGTTTAGTATAACTCTCCATCATCAGATAGACGTTTCATGTCATATTCCACGTCTCACCTTGTAGCGTTTGGCGTTACCGCCATTATATTCTATGATCACGATATGTTTCACATGTCATGTTCATTCCACGTTCCTCATATCATGATCAAGATATGTTACACGTATCGTGGATCACGATATGTTTACTCATACTACACTCGCCATATCTCCACGTAGCACGTTCAAAATTTTTCACGTATCACGTTCAAAATTTTTCACGTACTACGTTTCTTTATGTCTCGCGCATCGTTTCTAATTATCAGTTAAGTCAATTGTCTTGCATCGTAACGTTTCAGTTACCCTAGCACGTTAAATCTTATTTTCCTCGATCGAATTTAGGGGATCTACCTTCCGTTGATAACTAAGAATTTCTTCGTATTCCAAGTAAAGGTCAGGAGGACTAAGATTTATCAGTAGTGTCAAGATCTTCTGAAGGAACCGTTCCAAGAGGGAGGCCACTTAGAAACGGACAAGTTCATCCGGACTTTTATCCGTTTTCTCTCATCAAATAGATATGTCCTTTCAGTCACGTCACGTTCCATGTCCTTCCAAGACATGTCACGTTCCGCGTTCCTTCTACCAGGAAACCCGTACGTTCAATTATCTTACATACCCTCTCAGTTTGATTCGGGTATGTTTCTCTTTCAGCTAGGTTACCTATAATTCGGGGACGAATTATTCTTTTTAAGGGGGAAGAGTTGTAAAACCCGCATGCTTTTATCATTAATAGTACCCTTAAGAGCGTACGTAATAGATTAAAACTTTCCTTTTATAGTACGATTACGTTTACGTGTTAGGATTTTACGTATTACGTACATGTTAGAACACGATAAGTATTTATTACGCACGAACACGCAATAATTATTTAAACAATAATTAATCACGAACATGCGATCATGAAATCATGAACGTAATTAAATCAAGAGCTAATATTAATTACGTATATATATTTATTACGAACACGAATAAATATATTAGGTCAGGGTAATTATTTAACGAGAACACACAAAATGCGAACACAAATAAACACGAACAAACACGTAAAACATGAACACGAGAACACACTTATTAATTAGACATGGAAAATGATCGGGTTACCCCATGTGGGCCCATATGCCACGAAATTAGGAAGGAGGATGGGCCAAGCCCATCAAAATTTACTAAAGGGGGGGGGGGGGGGGGTTAAGGGGAAAAACACTACTCATATTTTTTTACAGAAGATTTTAGAAAAACCTAAAAGTTCTCCTCCTCCTCTTCCTTGTCTTTTGGCCGCCACCCATATAACACACCAAGAGAGTGTTGATTGATCTTGGATCTTGGAATTATTGCTAGTGTTCGTGTTTGTTCATCATTGTTTAGATCCACGCATTCGGTAAATCCTTTAACCCTTTTCTTTTAATTTAATCTTTTAAATAATTAAGAACATGTTATGTTTTTTTATAAAACCTAATTAAATCATAGATCTAACATGGAATTAGATTTGGAATAAATCAAAAAGTAATGTTTTAGGGGTGTTTTGTTCTTGGCCGCGCCTAAACCGAACCCGAGAGGGTCTCGGTTTGGCTACATGACCACCACCGAGACCATATGGCCCCGGTTGGTTGGTGTGGGTCCCACGGCAGCAACAAGACAAGGGTAACCCCGAATTGGTTCGGGGTATGGTGTCGATTTCATGTCCGGTTCATAGTTCTTAGTCAAGATCCGGTTCACGGTGTATGTTATGATTATTTTCTTTTATAATCTTATGTTAAAATTAAATTAATGAACATGACATGATTAATTTAATAACATGACTTAGGTTATATTAATTATTAAAATCATGGAATTATTAACCTAAGTATTATATATTTTTAAGACTTATAATCAATTAATTATTTAAAAATCATGGTTATAATTAATTAATTAACATGACTTAGGTTATATTATTAATAAATAATAATACATGTTTTAACCTAAGTATTTAACTTTATTTAATTAAAAACATGTTATACTTTAATTAAATATTTTAACCTATAGTTTATTTTAATTACATGAAATATATAATAAACTATACATTATATCATATGACTTAGAAAATAATCATGAAAACACTTAGGCTTATATACTTAGCTTATTTAACCAGCTTATTTCTAATTATGGAAACTTTCTAATTTTAGAAACTTAATTAAATAAGGCAGCTAATCTATTTATGGAAACTATCTATTTTTAGAAACTTATTTATTTCAGGCAGCTAATCTTTTTGTGGAAACTTATTTAATTAAGGCAGCTGATCTATTTATGGAAACTTTCTATTTTTAGAAACTTATCTATTTTAAGCATTAATTCTATTTTTGGAAACTTTCTATTTTTGGAAACTTTCTATTTTTGGAAACTTTCTATTTTTGGAAACGTTCTATTTTTGGAAACTTTCTATTTTGGAAACTTTCTATTTTTGGTAACTTTCTATTTTTGAAAACTTTCTATTTTAGGAAACCTGCTATTTTTGGAAAGTTACTTGTTATTACACAGTAAGTATAATAATACATGAAATACCAGAAATACTTAATCAGAGAAAACAAAATATAAGATAAACACAGTTTAAGGCTTTAAAACAGTAAAACATGATAAGAACATATAAAATAAGCTAAGACATGACATAGAACCAGTTACGTATTTAGTAAGCAGATACTTATTCATGTATGTATTTATGTAGCATTAGTGATACGGAGTTAGGATTCCTCTCAGTTCATCTTCTTCATTCACTGGACATAAGGTACGGATTCCCGTCCTTTCTGTATGGACATTCTTTCCTTATTAGGATTCCCCGTATGCAGCCAACTGTTTTCCCAGTATTTGTTTTATATGTTTTTGAATTGCTTATGTTTAATTAGAATACCTAAAGCCATATACATGCATGACCAGTTTCACCTAGTTATGGAGGTACCATAACCATAACATTGGAGGCACCAATGTTATGACTTCACCACGGCGGAGTGATTGCTCATGGCGTCCCTTCAGCTTTTGGCCATATTATTATATTTATCATGTGGGGCGTATGGGTGCATCCTAGTTACATGTTTTCAGTCAGGATTTCATGGTGAATGTGGTGTGTGCCTTGCATCCTTTACAAGGAGCTGATCCCTCCTACCCAAAAACCAGTATATTAAATTAGAGGCAGCCCCTCTAATTTGCATGATGAGGTCACCCCTCCAAGTATTCATGCACGGTGGATTTTCATGACCTATATTGGCTAATGGTAAAATATGTTAAACAGTTTTCATAAGATAAACATAAGGCTTTTCAAACTATAAAACCAGTTTTATGAACATGTTCCAAGTTTTCCAGGACTTATACATTTCCACTGCTATTAAGTCTCTATTATGTTTTAGTCACTTATACTATGTCTATATCTGTGCACTAAGCGTTTTGCTCAGCCGTTACTTTCCTTTCCATGTCCCAAAACGGCAGGTACCCTAGGAAAGACTCGAGCATTTGGAGGACGTGCATAGGATGGAATCTGCCATAGACTTCTTTTCCTTTTTGCCTTCATATACTTATGCTTGTTTAGTCTTTCATTCTTTTCCTTTGCTTTATTATGTTTTGGGCTTATGTTTTGGAACCTATGTTTGATTCCGGTTTACCCTATGGTCATGTAATGTTTTAGACATTTATCCTTGTATGCTTTGATGACACGCCATAATTACGCGTGACATTCCATTATCAAAATGGGGTGTTACAATAATACCTTAGAAAGGCCAAAAAATCGATAGGATTGTTTAGGAATTGAATCAGCTCCATTTCTGTTGTTGTGTCGAAAGGATGCTGTGGTGCTGCATTTGTAAGCCAGAGTTGTTCCAGTACCGTGTCATCGATGATAAGAGATTCAACAAACGTTGGTTCTGGCACATTTAAATCTTCAACTTCCATATCAGAGATGTGCTGATCTTCAGATGGTGTTGAAGGTTGTTCTTGCGTCACCGGTATATCATCGTGAGGTTCTTCTTCTAGCATTGACCCTGTGGGTTCTTCTTCTTGCGTAGACACATGAATTTTGTCTTCTTGCATATGTTCTACAGATTCATTGTGAGAATCAGTAGTAAAAACTGGTTCAGTAGATATACCTGTGTCAATTTGCTGAGTTTCTAGTACAGTAGACTCCACCGTCTTTTCTGCGGTTTCAGCAACGCTTTCTGCAGCTTCCTCAATACCTTTCTGAGTTGCCTTATCACTTTCATCCTTATTTGACTCTTTGGCATTAGTACCCATTTCGTCATTCTTATCACCCTTGTTGATTCCATTACCTTCGTCATTATCATCATCGTCATCCTCATCCTTATCTGTATCCTCGTCCTCATCTTCATCTTCATCCTTATCCTTTTCTTCCTCATCCCTTCTTCCTCCTCATCTCCTTCCTTATCCTCTTTCTCATTTTGATCATTTTCACCATCATCCTCATCACCGTTACCCTCATTATCTTCCTTCTCTAGCTCATCTTCATTGTCAGACTCAGAGTCGGTAGTATCTGCAGGTGTATCTTCAATAATTGCTTTGTTGAGATATTGCAGAACTTTCGTTTATTTTTCGATTTATGAGCCCCCATATTTAGCAGACGTGTCTGTAACAATGTCATTAGTTGAAGGGTAGATAAACCATTACCGACAAAAGTTGGTAGCTGCTGATCAACATATGACTTGACTTCTCGTCGAATGATCTTGGTCATCTTCTCATCAATTGACCCAAGAAAGGCAGCATTTTCTTTGTCACGAGTTTTCTTCTCTCCAAGAAATGATTTGTGTTGTTCTTTAAGTTTAGACACTCTGTCGGATATTTTCTTGAGTGTAGGCTCATCAGGTTACGGTTCCTTGAGAGGTTGTGTGTCGGGAGTGGTGAATCTTTCAGTCAGTGTAGCTATTTGGTTAGCTTGAGCCTCCAGCTGTTGTTGAAGAGACTGGATCAGTAGATCACTGACTGTGAGGAATGGATTGGAGGTGGATGATACTTGTTGTACTAATGATGGAGGTGTAACCATGATTGTTAAAGTGGTGGTGGATGATACAGGTTGTTCAAGGATAGGTGATGGTGTAGATGCGGTGATTGGGGCGGTAGTTGATACAGGTTGTTCAGCTGTTGATGACGGTGTAGATTCAATGGTTGGGATGGTAGTTGATACCGGTTGTTCAACAAGTGCTGGTGTTATAGCTGGTGTTATGACTTCACTGATGACCGGGGTGGATAATGGTGGAGTGGTGGTTGATATAACAGAAGTTATGGGAACATCCACCATGTCTTTATTTGTCGATGGATCAGTATTTGTAACCTCGACACCCTCCCCTTCCAAATTAAGATATTTCATAACATCGTCAGAGCCGGAAGTAGACTTACTTTGAAGTTGAGTTTCTGGTATGAAGGTTGCATGAGCATCCTCGTGTACCACCGTGTGAGTTTGTTCTGGTAAAGATGTGTTGACATTTACATCATGATACAACAAATTTGTATCAGTGTTTGCACTGCTACCACCTTCTTCACTCTGCTCACGGCTTTCAAAATGGAAGTTGCCAGCATCTTCATAAGCATCTTCATCGGTAGGATCTTCATAAAATGCCATGTCAGCATCAGGATTACCAAATTCCTCTAAGTCCTCAAATAGTCTTGAGCCTGATCCTGTGGAGGTTGCAAAACCTTCCTCTCTACTTTGTTGAAGAATAATACGCAGTCGTTTGGCTTCAGAAATAGTTTGTTGAGTTGGTTCATCTGAAGCAACACTTGCTTCTTTACCTTTAGTTTGCTTTGCTTTCTTTGGCCTTCTAAGTGGTACTTCTTCCTGTTCTTCCTCAGTATGGATCGTCTCATCTTCATCATCATCTTCATCAACTATTTGCATTTTCCCTGTGCCTTTATCTTTGGAGGAAGCAGTCGATTGGCGCTTTGAGACTCTTTTCTTGCGTTTACCTTTTTGCTTCTCTAAGGGAAGTGAATTTGCTCGTCGAAACTGTGCGTCGATATCATTAAGCATCTCTTGATATTTATCACTTTCTTTGATTCCATCATTTATCATTGTGTCAGGAACTAGGGCAGGACGTAATGCATACTTTGTGTAATTAGTATCCGCATTCATTTGTAGAATCACATAGTCATCATCTTTTGTGTGGTAGAAGAAATTCCCGTGAGTGTCAATGGTTGGGTCATTCTTCATAAAGTAGTTGATGATGAGCTTGGTGAATCTTGGGAATGGAAGATGCACTGATTTCTTCTTGGTTCCAGTAAACTGATAACAAAATTCTCGCCAGAAAAGAAGTGCATAGTCTACTTTAGATGCCGTGTAAAGTCCCCAAAATATGTGAGCCTGAGGTGGTCTCATTGTGTCGGAGCCCCGAGTCTTTCCTGTAAGACATTTGACAATGATGGTGATAAGTGCTTTCCACGGTTTCCCTATGTGTGATGTATTGAACTGGGATAGGTTGTGGATTTCACCTTCATAATTCATAGCACGAATGACTCGAAACAATTCATCGGTCTTTGGGTTAGCCACAAATTGTTCTCCTTGTGCCAACTTATGAAATTTAAACAGTTGCCGAAAGATGCTCAAGTTAAGTACCATTGGCGTTTTGTTTAGTTGGAATGAGATAGACTTTTTAGAAAGTGTTGCAGTGTTCCAGAACTCGTGCATGTAGACTTCAGGAACAGAGGCAGTACATCTGAATGCATCTTTGATGGGTGAGATGTCAAGGATATCTGTGGCGATTTTGAAAGCTGGTAAAGACGGATCAAAATCCTCTTGTAATCGAGAGTTGTTCTCAACATATGGTAGCCTATCACTGAGCGAAACAAGTTCGAGATCACGTTGTCGTTGTTGTTCTTCTGTGATCGACATTTTCCTGCTTAGATGACATAAATACAAATGATATACACAAAACATATATATCTTAAATCTATGCCAATTTTTAGCATTTGCAGTAACACACGACGATCCTTAGCACATTACATTTAGAGAACAACAATAGCTAGATCACGACACACATCTATAGGTGCCACCTAACATTATGCTAGCAAGACAATCCTATTTCTCATCACTACTTATAGTGATAACATAATATTAAAAGCTATCACGATATTACCAAGATTACACATTGCAAGCTTACAAGTCATCGGAATAATAATAGTCCTAAATCCATCGCAATCTTACAAACCATCGGAATCCTAAAATGACCATCGTAATGTTTGAAACATCGCAATCCTATCGCAATCACCCCATCGTAATGTGAAACCATCGCGATCCTATCTCAACCCTGTTCTATCGCAATATATAAGTTCCATCGCAATAAGTTCATTTCCATCGGAATGTTTAAGAATTCATCGCAATATGTCCCCATCGCAATACCATTACAATGCCATCGCAATAATGCATCGGAATGCACCATCGCAATATGCCATCGCAATGCGTCATCGTAATGACCCATCGCAATGAACCATCGCAATGAGCCATCGGAATGACTCATCGCATGAACCCATCGCAATGAGCCATCGGAATGACTCATCGCAATGACAAGGCATCGCAGTGTGGTGTCGCAATGATCATCAGAATCCGTGACTGGGATCCGATCTTAACTTTGACTTCACATTTCCTGGAGTTAGGCAACGTTTTAAACAAAACTGGGCAAGACCATTGTGCATCTGGGCAATCTAAGCAAATCCCACAACTCAATTTACAGTTTCATCGTAAAACGCAAAAACCCTAATTTTTGATTATCTTTGATCTCAGGTTGTTTGTGTAACTATTAAGATAAGAAATGTAATCACAATTAAAGCATGAAACAATACCTAGATGGATGAACGGAATGCAGGCAATAAAAAAAATCATGTGATGAAGGTATTAACAATGGAGAGGAGTTTTTTTTGTGTGTGTGTTTGTGATGGAGAAGAAACAGGAACGGGGAGGGGGGTCTAGTGTTTGACTTGGTCAAATTTTGTGCCAAAATTACACATAAAACCCCCACTTTGCAACATTTGCAAAAGTGGTCCCCCAGTAAATAGTATTTGTTAAATTCATTAGGATTAACCAAATAAACTTAACGAAGTACTAACCCGCGCATAAACACGAACACATACTCTAAACGCCAAATTTCAAATAACCTATACTTGAATGTATCAATCACACAAGGCACACTTAGCATTTAAAGATGACGATTAACGCTTTATATTTTCTGAAAATCCTTTTTGAAGAACAATTTTAATTCCAAGAAGATTTAATATTTTCTCCCCCTTAAACACGGACCCGTTTTCTATTTAAAGATTTGTAGTCAATGATTTTAAAGAAGCAAATATTCATGAAGACATTTTCCGGTTAAGTGATTGGTTGGAACGATTCTGGTGGCAATAAGATTTCTCTTATTTTGACAAAATAAGTGCACTGATACGTACACTAATTTGTGTTAGACCAAGTTATAAAGTAAACTTAGTCCCTTACAAGGTTTTAAAGTAAACCTTGCCCGAGAAAATTAATTCCCGTTGTGAGCCAACGTTTTCATAAGAAATACGTGACTTTAATGCGAAAAGCGGGTTGCAGTCTGAAATAACTACAAGCCATAATGGGCATGTTTTAAAAATATGTACAACTTTTATACGGACTCTATTTATGGCGCCGTGTCAATTTTAATCGACATTACTAAGGCCGTAAATATTACCGTACTAAAAGACATGCCGTTTTGAAAATGAAAAATATTTTTGGATTTTTTTGATTTTATATTTTTTATGGATTTTGTATGTTTTATATTTTTTATGGTTTTTCTATGTTTTATATTTTTGTATTTTTCTTTTGGTGGTTTAAATATATACGATAATATATAAGATCACGATCAAAGGATACTCTATAATAGTTTACCATCACTATTCTTCAGATTCTTCTGCCAACTCCTTAAGTGTCGCTAGGGAGAATGATTTCATGCCTAGCTTTTCGATCAAAAACTCGATACGTCCTTGATCTAAGGCCTTTGTGAATATATCTGCCAGCTGATACTCAGTGTTGACGAAGTACAGTTCGGTCACTCCATTTTCCACTTGCTATTTGATGAAGTGGTAGCGTATGTCAATGTGCTTTTCCCGGGAATGTTGAACGTAGTTGCAGCACAGAGCAATTGCACTTTTGTTATCACAGTACATCGGGATTTTGTTGAATCCAAGACCGTAGTCAGTTAATTGTGATCTCATCCAA
Source organism: Glebionis coronaria (assembly GCA_025667525.1). Lineage (NCBI taxonomy): Eukaryota > Viridiplantae > Streptophyta > Magnoliopsida > Asterales > Asteraceae > Glebionis > Glebionis coronaria. The sequence continues at coordinate 626,475 of JANFOE010000142.1, read as the reverse complement.
AGAACTTGAGCACAACAACCGGACATAGCAATGTATTCAGCCTCTGTACTTGATATCGCAGCGCTTTTCTGCCTTTTTGATGCCCAACTAACAAGTCTATCTCCAAGAAGTTGCACACTGCCAGAAGTACTACGTCTAGTATCTTGACACCCAGCATAATCCGCATCTGCATATGAGATTAGTGCAATAGAATAATCCTTCGGATACCACAGACCACGATTAAGTGTTCCTTTAAGATACCGAAAGATCCTTTTCACAACATGTAAGTGCTTTTCGGTAGGCCGAGCCTGATACCGAGCACACATGCATATAGCAAATTGCAAATCAGGCCTGCTAGCAGTCAGATAGAGAAGGGTGTCGATCATTCCACGATAAAGTTTAGGATCGATAGCTATCCCTTCCTTATCTTCATCTAACTTGGATCTCTTCACCATTGGAGTATCCATGGGGTCACAGTTTTCAAAATGATACTTCTTTAATGATTCAAGAGCAAATTTGGATTGATTAATGAAGATGCCTCTGGGATTCTGAGAAATTTGCAACCCTAAGAAAAATGAAATTTTTCCCATCATCGACATCTTAAAACGTGTGGACATAATTTTCTCAAAATGGCCAGACAATCGTTGATTAGTAGCAGCAAATATTATATCATCAACATAAATTTGTACCAGTATCATGTCGTTGTCCTCCTTGAGAATAAATAATGTTGGGTCCACTTTGCCTTTGGAGAATCCTTTCGAGATGAGATACGACGATAGGAGATCGTACCACGCGTGTGGAGCTTGTTTCAACCCATAAAGAGCCTTCTTGAGCTTGTAATCGTGATTAGGATACTCCGAGTTGACGAATCCATTCGGCTGGCTTACGTAGACATCTTCCCTTAATTCACCATTGAGAAATGTCGTCTTAACATCCATTTGGTAGACGATCATATTCATGTGAGCAGCATAAGCAAGGAATAGTCTAATCGCCACCAATCATGCAACAGGAGCAAAGGATTCTTCAAAGTCAATACCCAAAGCTTGTTTGTAACCTCTAGCAACCAATCTAGCTTTGTTCTTCAGCACTCCACCTAACTCATCGAGTTTAACCTTATATACCCACAACAATGTAAGGATTTCAACGTTGCTGGGTAAAGGAACTAATTCCCACACTTCAAGACATTGAAATTCATTAAGTTCCTCTTGCATGGCTTCAATCCAAGATGATTTTGTCATGGCTTGTTGCCAATTTTTAGGTTCAATATCGGAAAGAAATGCATCAAAGTAGCAATATAATGCATATTCTTGGAGTTGGTGGCGTGTTAAGACTGGTCGATTGATGTCACCAATAATATTACGTATTGGATGATCCTTTGTCCATTTGGTATTGTGATTTTCAATCCGTTGTGGTCGGGAGTGAACCATTGCAGGAGCTTACTCTGAGGTAGACTCGCCGTTAGGGTCTTCAGGTATTTGTGAACCAAAGAAAGGAAGCTCTTGTAAGTGAGCGAATTTCAAATCGTGATCATAAGGATCCTCTTCAACATCATTAGGAACGAGTGGGGGTGATGATTCAGGTGTAGTTTGTGAATTGGTGGGGGATGGGACATCTAGTTCAAGAGTAACAGTAGATGTCTCGGACTGATTTTCATTATCTTGAGCAACAACTTCGAGAAACGAAGCTACTGCTGCAGGTGCTGGAGAATCATTACTAGGTGGATCAAAGAATTCATCAAACATAGGTTGAAATAACTCATCCCACTCGGACCTTTTAGGTGGTATAAATGATGGAGAAGTAGGATTGTTGGGAGTTAATCCGGAACTGATTGTACCGGTTCCCATCTCATGTAATGCGGGTTCAGAGCTGTGTTGCTCAGAAGCCATCGATGTCAGCTCATCAAAATCGGCATCCAAAGTTTCTACTATCTTGCCAAGACGACGGTTATAAATTCGGTAAGCTTTCTTTACAGGCGAGTAACCAATGAAAATTCCAATATCAGCCTTCGGTTGAAGTTTGCCCAAATTCTCACTATTTGTATTTGGATAACACAGTGCACCAAACACATGTAGAAATGAAATATCGGGTTTGTGTCCATGAAATAGCTCATATGGAGTTTTACCATGGCGTTTATGAATGATGGAGCGGTTTTGGGTATAACATGCGGTTGCCACTGCTTCAGCCCATAAGAATAAAGGAGCATTCGCATAAATCAACATAGTTCTAGCAGCTTCCATTAGTGTACGGTTACGTCTTTCCACGACACCGTTTTGTTGTGGAGTGCGAGCAACAGAAGTTACATGTGAAATACCGACCTCTTCATAATAGTCTCGTAGAGTTTGATTAACGAACTCAGTTCCATTATCAGTGCGAATGCGGCGAACAGTAGCATGAAGGCGTACTTGGATCACTCTTTAAGAAAGTAACAATATACTATGGTGCTTGATCCTTAGATGCTAAAAATTTTACCCATGTAAACCTTGAGAAATCATCCACCATGACGAGGATGTATTTTCTACCACTCACACTAGCCGTACGCATTGGCCCGCAAAGATCCATGTGCAAAAGATACAGTGGTTCTTGGTTGATGTCTTCAGCTTTAGGTTTGTATGATTTCTTGGTGCTTTTCCCCAAAGAACACACGGAACATAGATGATCCTTGTCGAACTTAAGTTTTGGAAGACCACGAACAAGTTCGTTTTTAGCCAAATGGTTTATAGCATCAAATTTAAGATGAGATAACCGGCGATGCCACAACCATGACTTGGTCTTGGATGCTTTGGAGAGAAGGCATACAGGAGAGGCGGCCATCATGTTTTGAATGGACAGTGTGTAGAGATTATCCCCTCGAGAACCCTTTAACAAATCATTTCCTGCAAGATCGCGAATAAAGCAAGTATGTTGTCGAAAAGCCACCTCAACGTTTGAATCGCAAAATTGTCCCACTAAAAATAGATTGTGACCAAGTCCCTCCACATAATAAACCCTTGAAATCGTAACATTCCTAATTTGGTATTCACCATAACCCATGATCTTCGCAATATGGTCGTTGCCGAATTTAACCGTTCCTAGAGACTTGTTGACGAAATTTCTGAGCATCAAGCGATCTCCGGTCATATGCTTTGAGAATCCAGAGTCCAAGTACCATAGGATGATTTGGACCACCTGAAAATATCACCAGACAAAGACGATGTATCGGAATCTAGTAATTCCTTTGTGTTAGCAGGTACAGATATAATTATCTTAGGTTTGCTAACCGAAGAATTCTTAGGCTTCCAAACTTGCTTTCTAAATGCCGGCTTAGATTCTAGTTGTCTAAGATCCTGAGGTACTTCTTCACTGGTAGGCACAATAGTGGGGGCAGACCTAGTTAAAGGGCGCTTTTTCCATTTCTTAGTGCTAGTGTTCCTATTTAAAGGACGCTGAGACCTAACTTCCGTGGATGTGATCCTAGTTAAAGGGCACTTAGTTCCATTAGCAGTGAAGGTCCTACCAGTGGGTTTCCATTGCCAACCAACTTGGGTGAATTTCTTCCCCGTTGGAATCCATTTAAGATTGTTCCTAATTGCATACATTTTATTCACGTGATCAACAAGGCATAAATCATGACGCTGAGAAAACATGCATTCATTACAATTCCAACATCGCAAATTCGAATTCACATTTTGCTTAGGCTTCTGCACAGAAGCAGATCATTTTGTCTTAGATACATGATTCTTTTTATTTGAAACTAAAATAACATTCCTAGGGTGAACTTCTACTTTCTTCTTGGCAGTCCTACTAGTGTAAGGCTTGATCCTATCTTTCTTGTCTTGAAATCCTTTAGCCTTAGTAGACATAATTACTCCTGTAGAAGCCATGGGAACATTAGTGACAGATTTTGATTTAGCCTTGATTGGTGTGTTTAAAATAGGCTTAGATCCTGGATTCTTATTAAATGGAGTAATGGCAATAGTGGGGGTTTGTTGTTTAGGTGGTGTAGAACCCGGTTGTCCTATGTACTTCAAGTGCTTCAAGCATTGTTGTATCCTCTCAATGTAAGCATGGGCAGAGTAATAATGACTATTCATAGGATCAATTTCATAGTTATCATCTACCACATCCCTAACAAGCTCCGCGTGCTTAACTGCATCTTCCATATACCACTTATATGATAGTGAGTTGTTCTTATTGTACGGGTTCTTAATGATCACCACCTTGTTGGTTTTTGGAGCACTAGAGGTCGAGGCAGAGATTGTAGCTGGACTATCAACAACTTCTTGTCCTTTGAGTTGAAGTGTCTCCTTTAATTCAGCCAAAACCATGTTTTTGTCTATGAGTTGAATATTTAAGTCAGAGATTTCCTCGCACTTACGGTTCAATTGGTCAACTAGTGACTTTTGCTTTGCCGCATTAAAAGCGAAGCGTTCTTCTAATGAGCCATAAATATCTATGAAACCCTGCTTTACTTTATCAAGCTCCTCTATCATAGAAGTAATTCTATCTTCTAGGGCATGATTTTTAATCTCTGCAGCCTCTAGTTCCAATTTCTCTGCTAGTGATTCTTTCTTAAGTCTCATAATTTCTTCCTCTAATGCCTGAACTACCTAAATCATCTTGTCACTTGTCTCAACGGAGTTTTCACAATCATTTGTTTTTTAAAGAGTTTCATTTTTAGATTGATTTTCAATTTCAAGAGATATACAATGTTGTTGAAGCTCATTAAAACGTTTTGAGAGTGTGTTATAAGAATCTTGAAGCTCTAGAAATTCAGCGTTAGATTCATGACAAGAATGATTATCTACATTAATCACAGGCTCAACAATATTCACAGATATATCATGCACATCATCACATTTATACACAGTAGATGAAATCTCATGAGCATATTTAAGAGTAACAACTTGCATCACTTCGAGAGACACTATATGTTCTAAGAATCGGTCATATTCGGATAAAATCTTTTCTTTCTCAATTAAATGTTGTTCATAAGCATCATCCATTTCATAGAAAACTTTTTGAACTTCACCTATTTCAAAACTTAGATTTCCCTCAAGATAATAGACTCCATTTTTAATATTGTTTACAAACGGAACGATCTCTTTCTCAAACACCGTTTTCATGTGTTCGAAAGCCCATTATCCAGCGGTTTGAGCCGTTGAAGTCGTACATTCCAGGATGACCTTGTCAAACTCGGTAAGGTATCACTCAATCTCTTCCAAGCTGAGCTTTACCGTACTTACCGGTGGAAGATTCTTAGGAATTTCCTTCGGTTCGTCCGAGTTAACGAGTGTAGGAAGTATACTAAGGCATTCTCTAGTAGGCATGTAAGCGGATGTCTGGATAGATTTCTTTTGCATATTAAATCGAGTTCTAAGATCTATTTTTGCGTTTGTTGCATTCATTTGTGCATAGTCATACTCATGATATGTAGGAAGTAATTTTAACCGATTCTCCTCATATAGTGACATGCTCTCAGATTCATTCAAGAACACAATCGGATCTAATACCAATCCTAACTTGGTTTCATCATAAAGTCGTGGGTTGTGGTGAAATGCTTGCTTTGCATACCCCGGGTTAGGTGGTAGGTCTATTAGACGCGATAGATTGAACTCTTGAAAAGAAGAATGGAACAAGTGTACTAAATATGAAGCAAAGTATTGTTTTAAAAGAAAAATTTCAGCCTTTTTAACTCTCTCAGACGCCTTAATTTCCGTTTCAACTCTTTTAGACTCGAGAATTTCGAAATCCGTTTGCAGTTTTTGAAAATTATTAACGACTGACTCTTTTTCTTTAAGTTCTTTCGAAAGATTTGCTCTTAAACTCTCAATTTCTAGCAGATTATCCATTTGGACTTGCCTAAACCTATCAAATTCAGGATTGGTTAAGGTAGTGACACTAGAGTTAATTCCAAGGTTTTAACCTTTTCCTTATGCAAATCAAGCTCGACAGATAAAGTCTGATTAACACTGAGGGTTTCAAGGACCGCATTATTCATTTGGCTAAGCAAAGATGCCGAGACCATAACCAAATCAGGTTGAGCAGACGAATTGGTAGTCGTAATAGCTCCCGGTTGTGGTTCACTCAAAGTCTGGGGACTTGCATTGATATTGCTATCATTGTTTGTCTCCTCGATTGAGTTACTAACCACCGGAGGCTGTTCCGGATACTCAGACACTTGCTCAACTTGATAAGGTACCATACGAGTATCTGTAACAGTATTTGGTACCTCAGAAATTGTGTCAGCTCCATAAAGTGAAAGATTTGCCATGAGAGCTGCTTTGGCGGTATTGAGATCATCACATTAAGAGTCGTATGCATCCAAATCATCACATTGATATGCGGCATTGTTTGTGATGGCTGCTGTGAGACCGTCAGTGTCCGTGACTCCCGGATCTACGAGAAATGCCAACTCTTCTTCATCGAGCTCACGTCCTTGGGCTTGAGCATTCACCAAGTAGATCTTCTCCTGAAACCATGTACTATCCCTTTTCCTCTTAGGCTGCTTACACTCTCAGGCCATGTGCCCTTCCCCTTTGCAATTGTAGCATATAATCATCTTCGTTTTGCCAGTGCTATTACCTCTTGTAGCAGCAGTGTTAGATGAACGTGCACCAACAGTAGATGAACTGGGTCTCCCCTGAAGTGGTTGCACCATGACTCTACCATCTTGAATTGTAGCCTGTTGTCAAGAGTTAGAAGAGTTCCTTAACTGATTGTTAGTTGTTGCTGGTCCTCTGTAACCTCGTTTGTTCAATGTTTGAGTGAGATAAGCAGACATTTGAGCAAGTATATCTGTAGGACTATCCCCTTGTCTAAACTCAGGGACAGGGATCTCATCATCACAATAGAATGCTGGTGCTGATTGAGCTACAAGCTGATTTGATGGAACACTAACTTGTTGTGAGTAATGGGGTTGAGGAGCCTCAAGTTGTTGATAGGTTAGAGCAGGGTTTGTTGGAGGTTGATAAGGTGAATACTGATGTGAATCATAAGGTAATGGATGTGAATCTTCTTGTGATGATGTTGCTGGTTGCTTGTATTGTTGGTGATAAGATGTAGGCGGTTGTGGCAAGATCGAGTATTGTGGGAAGCTTGGTGTTTGATACAATGGTTGATAAGAAGATTGGTGTCCCAAAGCAGGCGGAGAGTTGTGATATGACAATGTAGGATGGTTTGCCATTAATGCCAATGGTTCTTGATAAGATCCCTGAGAGATGCGTTTTTAGATCACGTGCTTCTCGTGTTGTTGCAAGAAGGCATAGAGTTGATCTGAATTGGACTTGTGCAAATCTCGAATCATCCTAACAATGGTGACATACTGACTCCATACTTTGGGTAACGTGTTCAAGAACTTTGTGTTTAGTTGAAATTGTTTAATCCTTAGATTATACACATTCATGTCATTCATCAAAGTAGTGAAACGCTAGTAGTAATCGTGAAGAGTCTCCCCTGAAATGTATGTAAACCTATCAAACAAGTCATACAATTGACACTCTCGTTCTTGCTTAGTTAGAGAGGTCCCTTGTAACAAAACAGCTAATCGATCCCAAAGATTCTTTGCCACTGTGTGTTCACTTACCATTCTATAGATATCCGGTGGAAGGGCTTGAAGTATTGTCTGAACGGCCCTTTAATCTGCATCAGCAATGATTTTGTTAGCATCGGTCAACTCATGATACAACCTTTCCCTCATCACATTGTTGACGGTAATTTCTCCCCAATCTAATGGACCTTTCTCAATTGATTGAAGCATAAGTCGACCATTAGGTTTGCCCATGATGTACGTTTTCATGCGACCTTGCAATGCTTCAAATAAATCTTTGATGAGCAAAGGTGGGCGAGTGTCGGTACCCGAGATGATTGAGATATCGGTAAGCGAAGTCATTGTTGGCATATATGAATTTGAATTCATTTTATGATCCCTTGATTAAAGATTATCAAAAATGATCGAAGAATGAAATAAGGTTATGTGTTTTTGTATTGTTGAATGAAAGATGTTGTTATCTTTTTGTTGTGTTTGTTTTTGAAATTTACCAAATTACCAAATTAATGCAAGATAGAAAAAATCCTCTAAGTTATGTAACTTTTATCCAAAAACAAATTCTATCGGAATGTGCAAGTGTAGGAATGTTGCTTCTGTCGAAATGTCAATTCTATCGGAATGATTGCAAGTATCGGAATGTTGCTTCTGTCGGAATACCCTTTCTATCAGAATGATTGCAAGTATCGGAATGTTGGCTCTATCAGAATGTTGTCCTGTCAGAATATCAATATGTCGGAATGTCCTTCTATCTGAATATTGGATCTGTCGGAATGTTGAGCTATCGGAATGTTGACCTGTCGGAATGTTTAGATCGCAATATGGCTAAAACAAGTTGGACAGAGTAACGTATCAATATCCCTTAAAAACCGTGGGAATCCGCGATCGCAATTAACGATTGGAATATCTCGTCGGAATAAGGTATCGGAATCCTTTGATCGCAAAGTAGAACCTTGTGGTTATTGCGATCAAGCCTACTCACTTGTACTTTCCGATGGTATAACCTACTAGAATTTCGGAAAGATGAAAAACAAGAAAGTTCTCAACTTTTGATCCAAAAGACTTGTGTTTTAACCAAAACCAAGATACCCAAATCACTACGACACGAATAAAGAAGGTATACGACTTAATATCACTAACAAACACGAAAATTTTTTGATGCTTTGGCAATAAAAAATCAAAAACCACACGTTATGCTAAAGAAAGCATAAACAAGACAAAGACCAACCTATATTTCATCCCATGCTCTTGATACCAATTTTAGAACAATGATAATCTTTGTATTTCAAGAGGGTTGATATATTTCTAGAGAGAGAAACTTAGAGAGAGAAATGAAAGAAACTATGTGTATAAAAGTGAGAAATGAAACAACCAACACCTCTTTCCATGGTGGAAAGAGGTTTATATATACCCAAGTCCTTAATGGACTTGGGCCTCCGGCCCATGAACATGCTCATGGGTCAGGCTATTCAATAAATGTTACTTAAACACTACTACGAGCCTATAACTATATTGTTGGAGTGACCGAGACTTTCTTTATATGAAAAACGTATTTCCAACATTCACAATATTTCTCCATCTTTCCTAAGGACTACTATTTCTAGCTATAGAATGTCCTTGGGAAGCTTCCTCCGGTTCTAGAGGAATCATTGGACTTTAACCTATCCTACCATCCTTATGTCACTACAATCTTCACCGTCGTGAATAGAAATGTTTTGGGTAAGTGTATGTCACCATGAAATCCATTTTGATATGCAAATCCATTTTGCTCCCCCTTAACATATGGCACGATATCCGAAAACAATTCGCATATGTTAGGATGAGGCAACACATTAAGTCAAACCATTTTTGATCTCTATATTAAATCACATTTTCTCCCCCATATTAAAAATATTAACCCAATCGATGTTTTTAATATCAATTGATTTAATGAGATTTTAAGAAAATTTGGAAAGAAAATGCAAATCTAATTATCTTCATGATTTACACAAGCTCCCCCTCAAATTAATGAGGTTGTACTTGATACGTAAATTAAATACCTTTTAAACACAAATGTAAGGTACTTATCACGTGCAAAGATCATATATAATAATGAATGCACAAGATTAATAATTTACGAGGTTAGACCTGAATGATCAAAACATCATATGATAGAATCACATGGTTCTTGTTCACGAATGTTGGTCACCTCGTCACGTCTGAAGTTATCTCTTGACACCATGTGTACGATTGATATTTTTGTCTTGACACCAATTTGTGAACTTGGCACTTTCAGCATCAAAGATTCTGAATGCTGGACAATTGATCCCCCTCAATTGTTGACCCGTGTTCTATCTAAAGAGTTGTAGTCGCCATTTGAGTAGTCGCATCGTCATGATAACTTCATAAAAACAAGATTTCTCTTGTTTTAACAAATAAATGTACTGAAACGTACATAGATTCGTGTTAGATCGTGTTATTCCGTAAACACAATCCCTTACATGGTTATAAAGTAAACCATGCCCGAGAAAATTAATTCCCGTTGTTGAGTCAAAACTTTCCGGTGAAATGTTTGACTTGAATTGAAAAGCGGGTTACTATCTGAAATAATAGCAAGCCATGTTTAGCATGTTTTAAATCATTTAAACTTCTGCTCGAACTTTATTTACAACCCCGTGTCTAAACGACATTTCTAGGATCGTAAATATTATCGATTCCAGAAGACATGCTCTTTTTATCAAAACATTTTGAACACACAATTTTGAAAGATTTAGAAAAACCTTTTGAAAAATTCTTGAAAAATTGTGTTCAACGTTTTAAAAACCAATTACTTGAGCTTAAGAATTTGAATATCTTACAAAACGAGCTCAATTCCGAGAAGTTGTAAACTTCCTGTTGTTAAGGATAAGTTACCATCGGCGTAATCTTTCCTTTTAACTGAAGAACGAGTCCTAAGTTGATATTACTTAGAATTTATTTTCATGAGCTTGAAAACTTTTGAATGTTTTAACATAAAGCTCATTACCGAGAAAGATGAATTTCTTGTTATGAGGAAAAGTTCTCTTATTTAAAAGATACACTTTCCTTTCTAAGCTTAAAACTTGGAATGTTTTAATACAAGCTCATGACCGAGAAAAATTAATTTCCCGTTGTGAGGATAACTTATCATTAAAGATAAGATTTCCTAAAGTTGAAGTCCGAGTTAAAGTCTGATATTTAACTGTAAGTCATTGTGCATGAGCTTAAAAACTTCGAATGTTTTTAATATAAGCTCATGCCCGAGACAAATTAATTTCTCGTTGTGAGGATAAGTTTCTCATCGGCGATAAACTTTCCTTTTGTTGAAGTCCGGGGCATAATCTGAAATGTGATTATACGCCATTTTACACGAGCTCAAAACCTTTGAATAGTTTTAGTGTAAGCTTGTGTCCGAGAAAATTTAATTTCTCGTTAGTGAAGATAAGTTTATCATCGGCGATAAACTTTCCTTTCTTTGAAGCTCAGGTTACAATCTGTCATGTGACTGCAAACCGTTGTGCATGAGCTTAAAAACTTCGAATGTTTTTAACATAAGTTCATGCACGAGAAAAATAAATTTCTCGTTGTGAGGGTAAGTTATCGTTGACAAGATAAACTTCCCTTTATTTGAAGTCCGGGTCATCGTCTGTCATTTAACAATGAACCATGTACACGAGCTTAAAACCTTTTGAATAGTTTTAATAATAGCTCGTGTCCGAGAAAATTTAATTTCTCGTTTGTTAGGATGAATTTATCATCGGCGATAAACTTTCCTTTATTTGAAGATCGGGTTATCGTCTGATATTTAACGATAAGAGATTTTACACGAGCTTAATACTTTTGAATAGTTTTAATAATAGCTCATGTGCGAGAAAATTTAATTTCTCGTTTGTGAGGAAAAGTTTATCATCGGCGATAAACTTTCCTTAATTTGAAGATCGGGTCATCGTCTGATATTTAACGATGAACCATTTACACGAGCTTAACTGTAAATCCCCTGAGACACTTGTTTCTCTAATATCTGCTTCTTCAGTAACCAAACTCTGAGAGTGTCCTTAGATGAATGGTATACAAAGATCGGACCGGTTTGTTTTTGTTGATCCTTGACTTTGGTACCTGTATTGTCATTTGGATTTTGTATGCTTTTATATGGGTTAGCGATATCTATCTTAGAACCATGCAAGGATTCACAGTTTTCTTTTCTTGTGCCAGAGGTGACCTGAGGAGATGATTCACTTGTCTTAGTTGGCAAACGTTTCTTTTATAAAATACCTTAAGTTCAGGCGTAAGTGATGTATCATCCTTTTCATTATCCCCCTAATAGTCTTAGTAGGATCGGAGACTATCCTAGTTACCGGGCACTCGTTTCCTACAAGAGTGAAAGTTCTACCAGTGGGGTGCCAAACTTTACCAATATGTTTGATTTTAGCTAACCACATGGATTTAATTCTACCATGGGAGTTCACCTCTTGGAGGAATTTCTTGACACAAGAGTCATGATTTGCCTTAAAGACACATTTCCTACATGTTTTACAAGTAGCATATTTAATGTTCGAGTAAGATCTAGAATTCCTAGATGCTTGATTGATGCTCCTAGTATATGACATGTTATGGTTAGCAGTGTTGGGTAATAATAAGTGTGAAAACACTTATCCTTTTACCGCTTATTTCCAATAATAACATGACCAAAACGTGTATTTTATGTCATAAAAGTCGGAATTATGCGTGGTTTGTGTTTTTATTATGTTTCAGGATAAAAATATGAAAAAGGGAGAAAACACGGGCTATCACGGGCTTTTATCGAAGAAAACGAGAAAAGACGAAGTCAAAAGATCAAGAGTGCAAAAAGAACGGAAGTCCAAGGCCTATTCTGAAGATTCATCGAAGAAAAAGTCTAAAGACGGAAGTTTAATAAAGTCGAAGAATTGAAGTCTAATAGAAGAAGGAAATTATAAGACGAGTTCAATTTATATCGACAAATCCCAAGACGACGTCTAGAAAGACAAAGAATTTAAATCGAGTCGAGAAAACAAGAAGAAAGAGAGAAGACACAAGACCCTCCCTTCCTCCTATATATATACCCTCCTAATGTGTCATTAGGAGGGTGTTAGTTAGTTAATTTTCTAGTTTTATTTTTAAGTGTGTTTAATTTTCTTCTCTCTAGTTTTTCTTTCAAGCTTATCAAACATTTATCTTAATATTGTAGTGTTTGATCTTAATCTTCAATCTAATCAAGTTTATTTCATAATTCTCATTCTACCTTTCTTAATAATCTATAATTTCGCATAATTAATCATGTAGTTGGTTTAATTTTGTTGATGATGTGATTGTTTGGTTTATTTGATTGTGCTTATTGAGTTGGTGTATTTAGATTTTGAGATTAAGGTGCTTATTTGCTTATTTTTTATGTTTATTAGTTTTAAAAATAAGTTGATTTTGGTAGCTTAATATTTTTATAAAAAGTTCATTTTTAAATTTTGCTTATTTAGTGTTTTTAAAAGTCTTTAAATTGTGGCTTAATAGTTTTTCTTAAAAAAAATTTTGGTTATAGTTTTGGTAAAGTGCTTATTAGAGTCTTGCTTATTTGCTTATATTTAGTCTATTTCGGAATTTTTCCCTAAACCCTTAGATTCCGGATTAGCCTTCGTAGATATGGATTCCGGATAGCTTCACAATTGTACATTCCGGATAAGCAACAAGAGACGAATTCCGGATAAGCATTGTATTACAGATTCCGGATAGTGAAGAATTTTCAGATTCCAGATAACACCCCGAAACCCAAATTCCGGATAAGCCTTTCATCACCCATTCCGAATTAGCATTTCATTACGAATTCCGGATAAGAGTTACCTTGCACATTCCGGATAGCATCTAAAAGAATAGATTCCGGATAAGCACCCGAAAAACATATTCCGGATAAAGGTGTTTTAAAAGATTCCGGATAAGAGTTACATTATGGATTCCGGATAAGCATTCATAGCACGGATTCCGGATAGGGGGAGGACTCAGATTCCGCATAAGGAAGATTGCTAGGATTCAGGATAAGCTTTTCATCATACATTCCGGATAGTGTGTAAAACACACATTCCGGATTACTAGTCCAACAAGGATTCCGAATAGCATCAATAATATACATTCCGGATAAGGAATTAATTTGTATTCCGGATTAGATTATTTTAGTTGTCGAGCTTCAGTTCCAGCTTCATCTTCGCGTTCTTCCCGTAATTATGGTTAGTTTGTTCTGCTTTATTTTTATCGTATTGTTTATCTCACATTTAGAAATAGATAATCCCAAGCTCCCCCTTTTAGTTACCAAAGACGACAATTCCACTCTAAACCGTGATCAATTCGGATTGAATCGAGTACGAACAACACTTTTAACTAGCAAAATTCAAAAATCAAATGTCACCGCGGCCGGCTCTTTTCGTAATGATTAACGGGTTTTTTGTGAAAAAATTGGATTTTGGGATCCGTTCTTTATTTTCAAGCACAAAAATTTTCAAAAATCCTAAAAAATATAAAAAATTTAAATTTCCAAAAACAATAAAAAAGATCAAAAACCAAAAATATTTTCTTTCATTTTAGTGTATGCGTACTCGATCTACGTCTTATTCTAAGCCCGAGACTTTTAGAGACATAGATATGGCCGGTGTGCATAAAAATAATAACAACCCATCCCACCCCAACATGAATAATAATAACAACAATGTTCCCCCACCCGACCTACACACAATGGAGGAGCTTTATCAGCCAACAATGAACGGACGCGGAGGACCGATTGCGCCGATGCAAATCACGGCTCCTGAATTTTCGTTGAAGCATCACATGATCCAGCAAGTTCAAAACGCTTGTCCTTTTCGCGGATTACCGGATGATGATGCCAACAAACATCTAGACATGTTCATTACCGTCACCCAAAGCATGAAACTTCCCGGTGTTACTATGGATTTCCTTCGCCTACATCTCTTCCCACACACTTTATCCCACCATGCCGAGAAATGGTTTGACCGTCTCCCTAAAAATTCTATTCATACATGGGATGAGATGACTCAACGCTTTTTGTCGCGCTTCTTTCCACCCTTCATGGTCACTACTCTTCGGAACCAAATTAGTGGATTCACTCAAGAAAATGATGAATCACTTTTTGATGCTTGGGAACGCTACAATGTTTTGATCGACCGTTGTCCAAATCATAACATGCTCCCCGTCACTCTCATTCATACTTTCTACAACAGTCTTACTTTTCGTGATCGTGATACGATTAATGCCGCCGCCGATGGTACTTTTATGAAAAGGATACCGAAGGAGTGTAGAGAGTTAATTGAAAACATGACTACTCACCACAAGAATTTGGATTCATCCGCATCCTCAAGATCAAACCCGAGAGTCAGTGTTTCTTCTACTTCTTCCAACCCTGATATATCCGAAATTACCCGCGCAATGGTCGAAATGAGCAAAAATATGCAACTTTTGGTTACTAACCAAAATCAACAAGCTAAAGCTGTTGCTATTTCTTGTGAAACGTGCGGTAGTCCTCATTATTACAATGACTGCGCCTCTACCCAAAGCAATCTTTGTGAAAACGTAAACGCGGCATACGATAAATATTCCACGAGAGGCTATTAGGCTCGCCCTCAAGGAGACCGTAACTTGCTAAGTTATCGTTCCAACAACTTTCTATCTCCACCCGGTTTTCCTCCTCAAAACCAAAACCAAAACAATTTCCACCGCAATAATCAAAGCCAACCTCGAGTTGCTAATCTATATCAATCCCAAAGAAACCCATATCCACCTCAAGGAAATAATCCAGCTTACCAAACCCCACCTCTCAATCAACCCACGACATTGAACCAAGACCTCGAAACTTACATGAGGACCAATAGAGAGATGGTGACGAATCTTCAAAGCCAATTCATTAACTTGAAGGGTGACATGGCGAAACAAGGGAATGATATTCGAGCCGAGCTAAGGAATGACATGGCGAAACAAGGGAATGATCTTCGAGTCGATATAAGAAACTCTATGAGTAGTCAAACGAATGACTTAAGGGATATGATGGCTAGTTTTTTCCCAAGTAATCAAGCCTCTAGTTCGGGTTCTCTTCCGAGTAACACCGTTGCTAACCCACAAGGGGAGATGAAAGCAATCACCACTCGAAGTGGAAAAGGTTATAAGGAACCCGAGATTCCTACACCTACTCCCGTGATTGTGACTAAGGAAAAAGAGAAACTTTCCCCAACTCCTTTCCCTTCCAACCCCACCCCTCCACCACCTAAGGATGTGAGTGAGAATTCCATTCCAAAGCCTTCATCTCAACCCATACCTTATCCCTTGACAACTGGGCTTTTTCCTAATTAAAAAGATTAAAGTTCGTTGTGTTGGTCTAATCGAATTGATCTAAGCTCTCTATGTGACTCTATTGTTTTTGGTGGAAACAAAGATGTGTCGTTGTAGTTTTTTAAAAATAAAAGGTGCAAAACAATTAAAGTAAAGGTGCTCTTAAAATAAATCTAAGTCTAATTAAAATAAAATGCAAGTATTTAAAAACGTGACTGAAATTAAAGGGCACTAAAGTAAAATGACGCAAACTTAAATCTAACTAAGGCAAACTTAAAATGCGACTAAAACTAAGGCAAGTCTAAAATAAAACTAAGGCAAATAATCTTAAAGTGCAATTAAATAAAAGGCGGGAAAAATAAAGCTTGAAAATAAAAATCAAAGACAAAAGCTAATAAGAACCTGAACACAGCTCATTCGGAATTATCCTTCGTTTGGAACAATCACTCGTCCTAAATGTCACCTTCGGTTGAAATGATTCTTCTTCACTTGGAATATTACCAAAATCCTTGATCCGGAACTAATTGATCTGAATATGTCACTTATCCAAAACAATCCTTCGTTCGGAACTTTGCTGATTCGGAACTCTAAATTATGCCTTGATTCAGAAGTTTTTGGTCACCATTGATTCGGAAGTTCAGACTTCCGAATGAACAATCACTGAATCGGAACTAACTCTTCGTTCGGAAGTTTCGTTCGGAAGTTCGTTCGGAACTTTCGTTCGGAACTTCGTTCGGAAGTGTTGATTCGGAACTTTTGAAAGTTCCGAATGAATTGCTTGATCCGGAACTTTTTAAGTTCCGAATGAAGGTCTTGATTCAGAAGTTTTAAAGTTCCGAATGAACAGTAGCTGACTCGGAAGTTTTCCTTCGTCCGGAACTTTGAATGTTCCGGATGAACAAGATTGGCTCGGAACTTTTGCTAATCCCAAATCTTCCGGATGAACAACCTTGACTCGGAACTTTGGAAGTTCCGAATGAATCAACTCCCTTGTCTTGATTCGGAAGTTTTCTCCTGGAAAGATCAGATACAAGAACAAACTATCCGAAGAACAAGGAGATACAGAAACAATAAATATAAACACAAATTAACCAAAATCAAACACACGGATTAATCTAAACAGTAACGAATCAACAAATAAACATCAACAAACAGTTAAAAACAAGAAATTAAACAACTTTGACCACAATAATCAAAAACCACTTTGGATCAAAATAAAAGCATGAACATAAACATAAACACAACAAATCAAAGATTAAGAAAGGTAGATAAGAGATTGACAAGATAAAGTAAAGATTGACAATAATTAAATGAAAACTTACTTGAAATCAAATGAATTTAAGGTGCAAGACAAGGTAATTAAATTGACAAGAAATTAAATGACAAGGTATTTAAATGTGGAAGACTAATTGTCACACTTAGCCAACAAGAATGAAATGTAAACAAGCCTAATCTATATATAGGGGAGGATTAAGGAAGCTTCCTCCCCTCCTTCATTTCTTGTTAATTGCAAGATTAAGCCCCTCCTTCTTTAATCTTCATTTAATTGCATACTTAGTCATTTTCTTCTAATCTTCATTAAACTTGGACTTTAAGGACTTTTGGCTTCGGGATTTCTTTGAACTCGTCTTTAAATTCTTCAATAAAATAGACTTGAATTCTTCGGCTTTTGATAAACTTCCGTCTTTTGACTTTTTCTTCGATAAATCTTCAGAATTGGTCGTGGACTTCCGTTCTTTTTGCACTCTTGACTTCTTGACTTCGTCTTTCATCCTTTTCTTCAATAAAAGTCCGTAAATGCCCGTGAATTTCCGTGTTTTCTCCACTTTTAACCTTTTCGTCCTAAATCACAATAAAAACACAAACCACGCATAATTCCGACATAAAAGACATAAAATACACGTTTTGGCTAGGTTATTATTGTAATTAAGTGGTAGAAAAGATGGGTGTTTACACACCTATCATCCCTCAAGGTTGAGGAAAGAGAAGTTGAAGAACAAGGATGATATTCAGGTTTCTAACTTTCTTAAAATGTTTAAACAACTGTATTTCAACATCTACTTTGCCGAGGCTCTCGCTCACATGCCGAAGTATGCTAAAATGTTTAAAGATCTTCTCAGTGACAAAGAAAAGCTTCTTGATATCGCCCAGACCCAACTTAATGAGAATTGCTCCGCAGTGCTCTTAAGGAAATTACAAACCAAACTTGGTGATTGATGAGATGGCATTTATACATGATCTCATCGTTCTTTTCGGGCTTTAAATGCATAAAAATGTCATAATATACCATATATATATGCTTTTGTTTGTTTACTTGTGTATTTTAGGTATGGATATCGTGAAAAAGACAAAAGATCACAAGATACAAGGAAAAACGGACACGAGAAACGAAGCCGTACAAAGAACCAGGCCCTATTTATGGAATACTCAACAAATACCCTTGAAGACTTGAAGACATACAAGATTGATCCTCATTTATTGAAGAAGTGACACTTAAAACCCTTGTATATTAATAATTACATGTTTGGTCCCTTAAGTTTGTCAAAATTACACAAAAGGTCCTTCAACTTTGAAGAAATGGTAAGATTAGTCCCTCAACAATTTCAAATTGTCAAATATGGTCCCTCATCAAGACAAAGATACATTGAAGACCTTTGAAGATCAAGAATGTTCAAAATCAGTCCTTCAAATATGCAAAAGTTCCAAAAACAACCCTTATAACTCTTTTGGAAAAGTCTTGTGCCAAAAATGCCAAGTTGTGAAAGTTGTTACAAAGGAAATGGGCGCTGACAGACTTTTATACACAAATGAAAGAAAAGAAAAAGAAGAAGGGCCATTTGTGTGCAATGAAACATTCAAACTCCCAAATTGCGCCAAACAACTCCCATTCCCCCAATTTCGGATCAAAACATGTTACTATTCACTTTTACCAACCCAGAATTTACACCAACATAAACAAAGGGTAAATCTAAATTAACCTTACCCACACTTGATTCGCATGTGCAGAAACAAATCCCACACACAAAACCCTCACTCCCACTACTCCCTGGACCCCACACTCAACCTCCTTAACCAATGAAAACCCAACTTGGCCTCCAAGTAAAATGATGTGGCCAAATCAACAGCCTAGACTCTTTGCTTCATATCAAAGCTGAAATGAACGTCCAAGATGTATTTGAACAGCTCATTCCATCAAAACGTCTAGAAGGACCTAGGGCATTTAGGGAATTTCACTTCTAGGGTTTGTGAATAGTGCTAGCCTTGACATTTGCCTATATAAAGACTCCTCAACCTGTGAGAGAGCTTTGTTCCAGTTTTAGGCTATTATCTTTGTAATTCCTTTTTAAAGTTTAAATAAAATTTGAATTTCTGAAAATATTGAATTCTCTTTTTGATTTGATTAAAAGTTGGTGTTTCAGTAGCCTAATTCTGAGTTCCATTTGATTGATTAGACCTTCCTTAATCTTGTGGTTAAGGCACGTCTAGGGTTGAAAGGTTTTCAAGGTTCAAAGGCCTTGAAATCCTTGTTTCTGATTTTGGCTTATTTTGTGTACTAACCCTTAGCCATAAGCCTTGAGCTCCTTCAAGCTTGTTGACACCAAGCCTGGGAAGAGTTCTAAGCCCTTGGTTGAGTTTGTTTGTTGTTTGTGTTGAAGACATATCATAATCAAAGCCTTGTTCTGCTTTGAACATCAGCAGGCTTTGATCATCTTCATTGAAGTACCTTGGTCTTGTTCTAGTTGTTGAACAAGGTCCAAGGAGCATAGCTGGCCCTCCTAGGATGTTGTGGAGGGCAGGTATAATCTCTTGGTTAAGATTCCCCTAAATATTTCATGTTTATGCCTGTTTTGAATTTGGTGCTTTGATTTTGAGTATTTGTGTTTGTGCTGGTGATTTTTGAGTTTGATTGTGTTAGTTGCTACCTAGTAAGTGTTTTTGATCATTAAAATCAGTAGGTTATTAGTTAAAATCACAAGTTTCTTTGTTAAGTGGTAGATTAAGGAGTGTTTGTGTCTACTGCATGATTTGGATTTATGGTTTGCTAAGTGCTTGTATTGTGATTGCAAGTGTTGGTATCTGTTTGTTAAGTGCTATTGTTCATCTGTTTGCAGGTTTTGAGGTTTGAAACACATAGATTCATAAATAGGCTATAAAATCCTAAATACTTGGTAAAATTGGCTAGGATTTTGAGGACACCTAGATCTAAGCTTAGGCTAGGGCTAACAAGTGCTAAACCTTAGTTAATCACACCAGGGAAGAAGGATTTAAGGCTTGAAATTAGATCAAGTGTCAAATAGATCAGCAAAACTTGTCTGCATATTGATCATTGTTCATCAGTAACTTTTCATGCTTTGATCTTGTTGTTTACTTTGATTCAGTGTTTGATTCTTGTTGCTTTGTGTTTATTCTTAGTTTATATAGCTTGTGTATGCATCCTGTTAAGTTTGGTTGGCTTTATTCAGTCTAAATCTGCTTATTAAGTGCTTAACTGCTTATTTCTATATCTGGGCTATATCTGGTGACTGTTTGGCTTATTGTGGCTTATTGTGTGAACCAAAATGTGATTTTCTTGTTCCTATTGACTCCTTGTGATTCACTGATCACAAGGGTACCCTTGTTTCCAATTGAATCCAACCAGAACTCTCAAATAAGCTTGGTCAAATAGTCAAAGCAGTGGGAACTCCTTTCCCCTGCTGGTTGCCACTGATAGTGTAAAATTGGGTTCAGCTTATCAATAAGCTATAATAGCTTATTTTAACCAGAAACAACTTTGTTTTTGTAATAGATGCTCATTATTTGACCCATTTGTTCATACTGGAGCATTTGGTGGGTTGACTTTAGGGTTTGACTAGAAAACCAACTTCATTGACTTTTTCATAAGTTCATTTGTGCTTATTCTGGCTTATTGGTTGTGCTTATTGGATTTTTGTTGATTGATTTGGCTTATTGAGTCCATTTGTGATCTTTTGCAAGTTGAATCAAGTCCTGAGGTGCCTTATTTCTCAAACCCGACTATTTTGTCGTTTTATGAAATAATACTTTGCTTATTTCTGGCTTATTGAGTGAGCTTTTTCTAAATTTCTTTTTACAGATCTCATAAGCATCCCAAAAGAAGGTTGTGTGTCAAATTAGAGCTTATGGCATTAGCTTATTGCTTAATGGGCTGAAAAGCCCAATAAGAATAAGTTGTGTGCTTAATAAGCTATGATAAGCTCATATTCAGCTTTTGGGCCTTTAGAGTTTTGTTCTTAGAATTGAATTTTGAGTCAGATAGGGCTTTTCCAAGTCAATTGGGCCAAGTTTGACTTTTTGGGCCCAAAAGCCCATTTGTGTTGACTGTTTTTGGTTTTGGCCCATTTGAGGGCCCAATAGGGATATTTTGGTAATTTCACTTTAATTTTCTGATTATTTAGGTTAAAATAAACTAGTTTGCAAGTTTTTAGAATTTTTTATAATTTTTGGATTTTTAATATTATTTTATTATTTTTTTTAAAATTTCACTTTTTCCAACTTTTTACATTTTTCTTAGGTTTAATACATTAAAATAGGAATTTAGCAACTTTTAGAATAATTTTATCACTTTTAGATTAATTTTTATAATTATTTTAAATTTTAATAGTTTTTAAATCATTTTAAATAGTTTTTATTAGTTTAAAAATCTCTAAAAATAGTTTTTAATCTTTTTAGGTCATTTTTGAGGTTTACCAATTGAAAAATCTTTATTTGGGCTTTTTGATAATTTATTTGATTTTTAGGGCTTTAATTAGCATTTAAAAATTGAATATTTAATTATTTAAAAGGTTTGAAAAAGTTTTGATCATTGGTAAACTCTTAGTTTATTTATTTTGATGTTTGGTGAATTTTTGGTAATTTTTAGAATTAATTTTTATTTTTGTGGTTTTTAAGGTTCTACGTTTTAACTTTCTAGTAGTATTAATTTTTATTTTTACGTCTTCGTCATCTTCTTTTCTCATCCCCTTCTAAACCAATCATTAATCATAAACATTTTAACAATTTTGTCACACACATATACCTCCTTGGGAAACGAACTTTGAATTTCATTGGGTCATTAACACTTGATTTTTCCTAAAGTCATTTGTTCAATACTTACCGCTCATTTACCCTCCTTTGTTTTCCTAAACAAGAGGTGTAATTTACCACAATCAATTTTGGCGCCGCAGCCGGGGAGGTGTGTCGTGATTAATTTGCATTGTTGTTTTTAATATTAACCATAAATAGTATTTGTATTAGTAGAACTCTACTAATACGTATTATCGGTTTTCTTGATTTTTCTTGTAAAAATATTATTACTATATTGTATTAAGTATCACAACAAATAAACAATATCTCCAAAAGTGTGAAAACACAACCTTAATTGGGATTCCATCACTCAATTATTGTATTCGAATCTCAAACAAAAAGAAAAAGGCAAAAATAGATAAATACTTTCGTGAAGCTCGATTTTGAAAAATACAAACTATAAGGTGGGTATAAGGCGGGTATTATAAAATATACCCTAAGAAAAAAGGCTCTTAAGTGCTTCGCGCCGCCTCGTTTCCCCGCTTGCTTGTGAGTATTTTGAAATTGAAGGCTAATCGAGGGTTTTGCCGCCCAAAGTATTATTACGTATAATATATTTGCTTGGTTTCTTTGTGATTAAAACCCTCTTGAACAATTTGGTTTTCACCAAAGTTCTAAAGTCATTCGAAGACGTTCACTCCACGTGATCTTTTTCATTCCTTTGAGGCTTCTTTAATCAAGAGTTTGATTCGAGGAGAGATTTTGTAGATTGTTGTCTACGAAGATACACCAAAATCCAAAAAAATTAAATATAATCAAAAACACAAAAAAATTGAAAATTCACAAAACACCCAAAAAGAATCTTCTTTGCTCACCTCCCATTCTTCGTGAAGTTTATGATCACTCGTAATCAAGCAAAACGAGCTCGTAAACGTCTTCAAAAGCAAGCCAATAAAGAGACGTTGATTGTAGAAGAACCTCCAATTGTTGAACCTATTGTAGAACAAGAAGTCGTCATGGCTAATCGTACTATGATGGAGTTGCTACAAGAACCCACCGAGGGTTTTGGAGAGGCTATTGTGATTCCCGCCATCCTTGCGGAGAATTTCGAGATTAAGACGGGTTTAATGTTGATGTTGCAAGCAAATAAGTTTAGAGGTCATGAGAAAGACAACCCGCACTACCACATTAGGAATTTTAACCGTCTCACCGCCACTAGCAAGTTTAAGGATGTTCCACATGACGCCATTAAAATGATGTTGTTTCCATACTCGTTAGATGGACCCGCAAAAATTTGGCTTGAGAAAGAACCACCAAATTCGATTTTGACATGGGCCGATCTCATTTCTAAGTTTGTGAACAAGTTTTTTCCACCATCTAAAACAACACATTTGAAAAATGAGTTTCATGATTTGTGCAAAGAAATAATGAAAGTTTTTCAATGGCATGGGAACGCTTTAAAGAAATGTTACATGAATGTCCACACCATGATTTTACGGAATTGCATCAAGTTGATACTTTTTATAATGGGCTTAATGATCATGAACGAGAATATTTGAATGCCGCCGCGGGTGGTAATTTTTTGTGCAAGACGAAAATGAGGCTTTACAAATCATCGAGAATAGATCTAAGGTTTATAGCACTCGTAACACACCGAGTGTTGCCAATTTGGGTTCGTCTTCATCGTCACAATCGTCTCGTAGCATTAATGCCTTACATGATGAAGCTAATGAGGAAAATCGGTTTTTTGATAGATTTGCTAACCTTATGTCCCATTGGAAAGCTCAAGAAGCTTCAAATTCTGCTTCGGTAAAAGCGGTTGCTAAGAGTTGTTTATCTTGTGGTGGAGCTCATGATCTTTCCGAGTGCATTACCGCGGATGGTAACACTTCGAGTGCTTATTTAGCAACGGGAACTTACAACCAAAACGGTCAAGGTTCCCGCCAAAATCAAGCTCCACCAAATCAAAATGTTAACAATTATCGAAACAACAACCAAGGTAATTACCAAGGCAATTCACGCAATTACAACAAAGGGAATTATCAAAATGGGAATGGACAAATTTCTAATCAAAACCAAAACCGTGATTTTCAAAACACTACACAAGGTTTTCAAAATGCTCACACTAAAAATTTGCAAGGAGAATTTTTGGATTATGCTAAAGCAAATGATGCTAAATTTGACAACATGCAACGTGAGATGATTAGCTTAAGATCCGAGTTGAAAAACGAGCTTAAAAATGAACTTGCTAATGAACTTAAAATTCATGCAAACAAAATGGAAGGAAATGTCCAACGTCTTCAACAAAATCAACAAAAGATGGAATTAGGACAACATGAGATTAAGCAAGAGTTATTAAAAGCGGATACTAGGCAATCAAAATTTGAGGACCGAATGGCTAAGATGTTTGAAGCAATCATGTGTAAACCCTCTTCCTCGGGTGGTCTTCCTAGTGATACCATTGCAAACCCGAAGGGAGAAATGAAGGTTATTACTACACGTAGTGGTAAAAATTTCAAGGAACCAATCTCTCGTCCAAGTACTTCTATGGAGAAGGAAATCGAGAAAGAACCCGAGGTGATGGTCGAAAAGGAGCACGTTACAATCCCACGAAGTACCGCTCATACCACACCTACGGTTGAACCAATACCAATTGTGGAACCCGAGTTTCCAAGGCCGTTGCCTAATGACCAACCTACACCACCTTTACCCTACCCTTCGAGACGAAACAAAGAGAAATTGCAAGAACGTAACAAACAACAAATCGAGATTTTTATAAAAATGTTTCAACAAGTGCATTTTGATGTGAGTTTAGCCGACGCGTTGTTGTATATGCCTCGTTTTGCTTCCACTTTTAAAAGTATGATGAGCGATAAGGAAAAGCTTTCAAAGCTTGCTAATTGTTCTTCGGTTTATCTTAACCGCATACCGGAAAAAGTTGGTGATCCCGGAAAGTTTCTCATTCCTTGTGACATACAAGATATGAAAGAATGCCTCGCCTTGGCCGATCTTGGTGCGAGCATTAATTTGATGCCATTTTCCATTTGGAAATCGCTTTCGCTTCCGGCTCTCATTCCTTCGAACATGTCTATCGAGATGGCCGATCATTCTATGATTATGGCATGTGGAGTAGCCGAAGATGTTTTCGTGAAAGTGGGGAAGTTCTACTATCCCGTTGATTTTATAGTAGTTGACATCCCCGCGGATCCTCAAGTTCCTCTAATTTTAGGTCGTTCATTTTTAGACACTTCGAGATCGCTTATCGATGTTCATGCAAGAACTATCACTTTGAGATTCAACGAATAGGAACTTGTTATAAACTGAAAGTCCCTAATCAATGCAAGAAACCCTAATCTTAACTTAATCAACACAAGGTATTACTTTTCAAACGTAATCTTATTATTGTATAATAAAGAATTACAAGTGTTATGGATAACACAGTTTGATGACAATGTGTTGTGCACACTTTGAACAACTATAAACCCTAACTTATGAATACAGTCGTAGCTGTTTGATTCACTAAGTTATATGCAATAATGTTATGAATATCTCAAAGTGTTAAACATTAATGCATGGATACACATCCTATTTATAGTGTTACGAGATTGACCTAAATAGTACTTGATGGCGACTACACAAGCTTTTACAAGTTCCCACATCAGTCACATGATGTCCTTCTATTCTTGGTAGTCTTCCATTATGCTTTAAGGAAACAGTTGTCAAAACAGTTCCCTTTTTCTTCATAGTCTCGAACACACAAATGGCATGTCCAAAGTGTGCTGAGAGTTATCAGGGTATTGCCACCCCTGTTAACTCTCAACCCCTCAGAGTCCCTGATACATCTTGGCTGTTATCCATCACAGCCAATGAGTATGTCTTCAGGTAATCTTCGACTTCCCTGACAATGTCTCTGACATGGACTCCTCTGAGGTTGCTCACAGAGACTTGGATCTCTGTGAGTCTTGCGAAACTTGCCTGCCTCCTAGGCACAGGCAAGGGACTATCTAACAGCCTAATTATGTTTAAATCAATGATCATGGAATCTAACAAGTTTAGATTCCCAACAATCTCTCCCTATTTAAACATAAATAATGCTAGATCTAACTAAGTTAAGGTAAGTGAGTTAACAGCTTCTTCTTACACATAACAGATCTAAACAAACGTACCTCATGATTTTATTAAAACTTAAAGAAAATTACAAGTGCATTACATAAGCAAAATAAAAGATGAAGGTAAAAAAAGGGCTGTGAACATCTTCAATAGTCATCATTTTTAATTCTTTCTTCAGCTTCAGCCAAGTCCAATCTGCTATCAATTTCATCCTGTAAAGTCTTTTGCAAACCTTTTGGAATACTCTGAGTTGATCTTGAGTGACTTCTTATGACAAAGTAGCTGAATAGTTGAAGCTAAGCACAGCTCCTCTTCCCTTTGGAAAGCATACTGGCAAGCCCTGTTCATGAATGCCATTCCTCTTTCAGGCTCTGTGTATGTCTGACCATCAACAGGGCCAACAATACCATTGGGGAGGATCAAATCCCTGTGCATGCCATCCACATGAACATCTTCAGTAACAAAAGTTTCATTAACAATTTGTGAAATTCTTCTTCTTTTGTTGCCAG
>JANFOE010000141.1:22500-25901 GCA_025667525.1 Glebionis coronaria | reverse complement strand
GCTCAATTGACCAAGCCATGATTATTGAACCAACATGACCACTTCTTAGCTTATAAGCACCATCTTGGCATTATGTGACATTAGATGTGGATGGGCGTTGCTTCACATGTGATAAACATGACGCAAGTTTCAAGCATTTATCAAACTGACCATCGACACTTGCCGGAAATTTTGTTTTTTTACAGATTTTTCTTATAGTGAAATACTACCTCTTGTGTTCACCTTTATATATTAGTTATAATTGCAGCTAACCATAGCCGCCTCCCTCGTCTTGGAAACTCTTTTTCTTTTGGTTGTCGGTCTACGAATTTTTTTTTTTCACACTGAGAATGTAAGCCTCAAAGACACACCTGCCCAACTGCAATCAGATTATAAAAGGAGTTGGTCCCAACGGCGTAGTTTCTCAGCGTACTTTCTATTTGATGGAAAACACACACCTGCGCCAGCTGCCACAACTGCAAACATATTATAAAAGCGCAATCATATTATAAATGTTTCCCAACAGCTCTAATGGAAACACGTATAGGTATATATGAAACATAGAAGGAATTCTAATTTGTTTTACGTTTATAAAACCACATAACATGGAAAATTATGTTGGAGACACTCGCCTCTAATAACTGAAAAGAACATTGAATGCAATACCACTCCTTGCCACCAAGTAAAAAATACAACCAATTTAGATGTCAGAAACTTTGCTAATAGATGAATATGCACCAACTCTATCTTTTTATCCTATTTATTTACTATTAAAACTTGATATAAAGCTGTATCCCCCGCTCGATTATCCAATCACAACATACCAACTTAAACTTATGATTTACTAAACATACAAAAAGCTAAATACCACATCAAACACAAACCCCCATTTTCTTCATTCTAATTGTTTTGTATCCGTCAGCGCAATCCACACAATTTAGCAAAACAAAGAAGGCACCTACTGACCTAAGGAAAGTGAATCAGATGCCTGTTTTCTTCTTCTACCTCCTCCAACCACATCCAAAATCAAATCATACTGAATAAAAAAACAACCACAAATTTTATTAAAAAAACCTGGTATAAAAAACAGAAATTAACAAAAAACCTCAAATTATGACCGTTTTGCAAATTTTGTCCAATTTTTAATACTATTTTGATTATTAAATCAGAACAATTATAATAGTGTAAATAGTTTACTACTCCTATATCACACCGTCAGTGAACTTACTGATCCTATGAGCTGACCTACACTTCCCACTGCAGATCTAGTCGAAATAACCATACAAATATTCCCTACTTGAGCTTTCCACTCGCAATCTACACTTATACAATGATCGACGGTTAGAGGTGCCAAGACGGACGGACTGGTTCCGATCTATTGCATTCAATATATAGCTTGATCCACTTTTGACCCGTTTCATTTTAAGCTTGATTTTGACTGTAGTTAACTAAATTCAACTCATTTAAGAGTAAATGACCTAGATTGATTGACCTGTAAACAACTGCTTGTCCACTTCCTTTATAAAACTAGCGTCACTAATATATTAACAGAACTTTCAATTGATTTTCTTTTGTGCTTTATTTGATTTACATATTAGGGTAATACATAAGGCAAACTAATCGTAATTACTATGTATAAATCAATGTCAACTTGCTTAAAATTAGATGGATACAAAAACATTACCAGGTGGTGTCCCATAACATAGCTTCATATCCCCGCTTGAGCTATCTACTCGCAATCTGCACTTATACAATGATCAGAGGTGACAAAACTGTCTCAACTTCTGGAACCAAAGAGTGTTAACAAATTCAGAAGGGTAACATTCCATACGTGCTTTTAAAACTACTGACACTTACCAGTTACCACATGAAACAGAAGAGGGCAACCATTGATGAGATATATAACTTGAAATATATAGGTACCTCTAGAATGTGGTTCATCTAGAAGTTCTGACCATCTACTGTCTAAATCACGAACAGACTAAAATTCTTCAATGCTTTTTCTCAACTTTAGAATGTGCCCACAGATTAGAGATGTTTTTGTTTAACATCATTAAGATTTCCCGCCTTCACAAACACCAAAATTAATTAATAAATTAAAGTGTTTATTTTTCTTGCTAACATATAAATGTATGTTTTTAAGAACTTTTAACCAGAACCATACTTTGCATAGCCAGCACGGGCTCTCGACAGCAAACTGCATACCAAACGCTAAACAAAACCAGCTCGTCCCATGATGAACCAGCATACTGTATGATTATAAAGAATAAAATACAGTGAACTGTTATTCTGAGTGTTATATAAAGTTGTTTTAGATTGTGTAGAAGCTTTTAAAGGAATAATAGTTACCTGCATGATTTTTTATTACATCATTCTACACATCAAGCAAGAAAAAAGTCAAACCAAATCCCGTAATCCGTTCTTATTCAGTGGATAAGTTAACTACACAAAAAACTAACCGAGCATCACTTCCTTTTTCAATAGGTTATCGCTTTATTTTAATGCACTCATGTGACCACTGGATCAATTGTTATTAGCATTATTTTTTGTAGTAGCTTCAACTTTCTGTTGAAAATCATTCTCTTCTTGGTGGCCGTTACACCCACTTGTTATAATTGAAGAAGCAGGAAATACAACACAAACATGCCTGACTCAAAACAATAGAGTCCAACTTGTTTGCTGACCCGTAAATGCAAACCTCCATGAGGTCAAACCTGTAAGTGAAGATGAATTTTATATTGAGCACTGATCAGAACAATTGTTGAGAGTGTAAAAACATTGAGAAGATTTTAACCATTGTCGTAGTGAAAAATCATAATTGAATTTTGCCTTACTGTACAACACTGCAGCGCCTTGTATCTTTTTGGCGTCCTGTCCCGTTCCACGCTTGTGAAATATGCAACCAATAGCTTTCATTTTAATTGAACAAACAATCTCTCATCCTCAAAACCATCCTATTAAGAGAACCAATGTAACATATATAAGTATGTCGCCAAACATGTAGAAGTGTTCAGACCCTCAAGCTACTCTTGTGTAGATAGGTCGTTTATACCTGAAGATGTTTAGCTAATTTTTTTAACCAACCTGCTATGGTAAGTAATTCCTCAGATATTGTTTTTGAAGGAATGTTTAACCATAACATATACTCAAAACATCAGTGTTTAATCGATACATACATATCATTTCAACAATACCAACACTTATCCCTTTGCAGTAACATCACATATGTTTTCACCCTTTGCAAAGGACTTGTATATAGAGTCAACTATACCCAAGTGCAGTCTGGAAAACGTAATTGTGTAATGACATACACTAACACGTTTTTTTAAACGGCACATACACTAACACGCTAACCTCCAAATTGTAAGTTTTTACTTATGTTGGGTCCCTCTGGACATTTTATAGTTCAGTCTTACTGATCA
>JANFOE010000141.1:0-17500 GCA_025667525.1 Glebionis coronaria | reverse complement strand
GACTTTTAATTATCGTTTACATTATTTTGATGAGATAAATATTGGTATTTATAAATTATGTATTCTTTTTTCTTTAGAACGATAATTTTTATAACTCACACCAATTATCTCATAATTTTATCTCACATGTTTCCAAAACCTTGGGGTTAGAGGGCCACTCACATACTTTGAACCCATAACTTTGGGGTTAGAGGGCCACTCACATACTGTTAGGCCAAGAGGCCTTTAATTATAAATTGGTGTCAAATCTTGTGAGTATACAATGAATACATTAAGCAACAGATAATGAAATAACAATATCGTAAAATATTTACAGAGTGAATAGAGAACAAACATAATGAATGATAATTTGATAAATGGAATAAAAATTTGTATATACATTGGTTGGTTGGAAAAATTGAATGACATTAAAACATCTCCGTTTGATAAAGAAGTGAGTTCAATGCATATGTGTAACCTGTGATACATGTATCGTTATAGTTGCTATACAACCAGCCGATCGTATAAGTATGATTTGATTTAATCTAGTTTCTCATAGTGGGTAGAGTGGCGGAGACAGATGGAAGTCACAAGCTCGCCAAAATTTCTAAAATTTTTTTTTTTGAAAAAAAGTCTGTTTTCAAATATTTTTTAAAAAATATATAAAAAACTTTTTTCGGAAATTTTTTTAAAACTTTTTTGAAAAAAAAATTCGAAATTTTTTAAAAAATACTTTTTCATTTTTTTTTGAAAATTTAAGTGCAAAAATCATTTTGGGTTGTAAAAGGACCAAAACACCCTTAAAGTGACAAATTGTTTTAACCCTTAACTGAAATTTATTTGCACCATCCGCCTTCAGGATATATTGTGCACCATTTTACAACTATAAGTATGTATGTTGCACGAAGTATTAATGAGGAATGTAATTCAAACTTTTGACAAAACACATGAATGATTTTTGCACTTTACTCTATCAAAAAATTAAAGAGTGTTGATACACGGACCTAATAAGAAGGCCTAAAAACTCTAATGCCACGTGGCGTATTGTGATCGGTGAAATGCAGGGGCCCACTATTTCATATATTCTCTTTCTTTACCTCAGCCTTTAATTGTACCACGTGTTTTAATCTTATGATTAGGCCTCTTTTTAAGCATACGAATTAGATATATCTATCATTTTTCAAAATTAAATTAGCAAACTTGGGTACAGAAAATGCACATTCGCCATCTCTTGGTCTTTGTGTTCATCATAAAACTCTAATACAATATATGTACAACTTTTGCATGTATATTATAGAACTATTAAACAGACGATGGATACGCATTGGTTGATTGTATTAATTTTTTCATAAAAAATTGAGAGTTGACTTAATTAGGAATATCAAAATAGTGTTTTAGGCTTCAATCAAGAAAATGAGGTTTGTACGATTAACTGATGTTTTCAAACTTGGGTCGACTCGGCTGGGTTAACCAGTTAACCTGTTTACGGGTCATATTTCTCGGGTTTTACATTTTCAAAACCCGGTTAGACTCGCCGAGTTTGGGATGACCCGGGTTTCGATTTTTTTGGGTTTTTTAAAAAAAATATATGTAAATTTTACGTATTTGCGTCGGAATTTTATTTTTACATATTATATTTATTGGGTAACAATTTATATCTCCAACATATGAGAGTTTATATTTTTTGTTAATTGTTAAAAAAAAAATTAGAAACCGAGTTAACTAGGTTAACCCGGACCCGATAACTCAACCGGGTCGATTTAAAACCCGAGTTTTAAAACATTGCGATTAACCAACCAACCTAATTATTTTTCTAATAAAATAAAGTATAACATGTTACATGTTTACTCAACGCCTTAATGGTGTTTAGAAGCTATTTCATTATGTTATTATTTTTATGATATTCCATTTGTTTTATCAACTATTGTATGTGTTAACTTAAGGCTGAAATAACGTGCGTATGATACCATGTTTTATTATTAAAATCAATTGGTGTGGAGGCTATATGGTCAATGATAAAGAGTTAAATGCAAGGTAATATTTTGAACTAATTATAAAAGATGAGACCGGGAGTGGCAACTTAACATACAAAAAAAGTAGTATCGATAATGGGGCATCAGCGTGTGAACATTTTAATTATAAAGGAAAATATTGCTCATGTGAAAGAGTTTACTAAGCACCACTTACTTACACTTGATAACATTTTTCAATAAATCTTCCTATACCCGTTGTTATTCGTATGATATTTTCAAATAGATCATCTGAATCTTTCAAGTAAACCACCCACCAACCAACCTGAAGTATTAGATAGATGATCCATTACTAATAAAAGAAGGTAGAATCAAAAGAGCAGATAAGAACGGTGATACTTCACTATTTGAAGATAAAATTACACATAGTAATTATACCTGGTGGATGTCCCAATTTGAGGAAGATCATGTTTGACAACTTCTGTCTTGAGTCTTATTAACGGTGCTGACGGTTGTAGTAGCTTCTGGTGTTGTAGATAAATAATCTGTCTTTTGGTATCGATTTAGTAAAAGGGTTGAAGAGGTTGATGGCTTTAGTTTTCTCAATATAGTAAGTACATAAAAACAAAATCAACATTGAGCCAGATGTAAAAATCTTTTTAACTTTTCGAATTCAAATGGCACCAATTGAGTTTTGTTTCTTGCAAGGGATATGATCTGATGGAATGACAAGAACCAACAGTTGGAATTAAAGTCCTACCAACATAACCTAGGCACGGATCAGACAGCTTAAAAGTAACTAAAGTGGATAACTTGACATATGTCTCGATGATACTTGAACACGCAACCTCTTAGTTGATGGGTTACATTGTTGATTTAGCAACCGTTTGCAATCTCGTGGCGTTGCCAAATCTCCAACGACATTAGCAACGTTAGTTCGCACATTATTCACAAGTTTAACGTCATTGACCAAAGATGTCGCAACATCAACCGACTTTGTAGTGCCCTCTTTAACACCTTCTTTGGTGTTCTCATCAACAGCGGGCTTTCCTTCCCATGCCTAAAAACATAACATTATAAAAATGACTACTTTTATTCTTAGAAAAAGTACCTGTTTCTGAAACTAATGTTGCTTTGCCTTCTTTTCCTGAATTTTCTTCTAACGATCCTCATAAAACTCAAAATCATCCAAGATGCATTGCTTGCTTAAATGCTCTTTGAAGATCTTGATCACCTGCAATCCTTGGTATAACTTCACCCGAACATAGATGAAAACATTATAAAGAAAATTAGATTAGTATACGTGACAAATGAGATTCAACATAGAAACTGTATGCAATAAAAAAGTACCTCTTGGGTATCGCTGCTGTTAGTACTCACATATCATTGGGCGCTGGGCCAAAGGCTGTTGGTGATTTCTTAGATACTCAGATAGCGTAGGATAAAACCTATAAAAAATGAGAGCGATAGAATGGATAACTTGTGATTTTCTTGACAAACTCCTAAAAATCTCCACATCCACTCAGCGTTCCCCGGTCGACCCTCAATGAGCTGGAGGGTTGTGATAATATTCCCTAATGTACGTTCTAATGCATGAAGGTTTGAATCCAGTTTTCCCATGCCAGCCTTTTGCACACATAAATCCTGCACTCATTGTTGGTACAGTTTCATCACCATCAACTGTATAATTAAACTTCCATCTTTTAAGCAGCAATCTTAGTTTTTTTCTTTTATTGAGGTGTCAATATGGAATCGTTTGTTGCATTATGCTACTGGTTTGAGTTTGTAAGTGTATGCTCGTTCAGTTCACTCTATACATTGAATAGATTTCCATGTATGCTCGTTCAATTCACTCTATACAAAGTTGTTTCTTCCATTTAACCGATTATCATAATATTTCATATATTCAGGATAAAATAAAATTACAGACTAAAAGGTAAAAGAGAAACTTCATTTAAGAAAAAAAGAAACCAATGACATAACTATATTAGATTTATCATCATCATGAACATTGCTACTGATGTAATTTCATGATAACTAATGACTCTACGCAATAGGTGCATGCAGTTTTCTTTTTACCAGGGTTGTAATCCCATTTACCCAAAAAATAAGATTTAGTTTCAGTTTTTTAAGGTGTTGTCGTTACTGTATTAGCAGGACTATGTACTTTAGCAGTGACCTGGGATCACTCTATGTGTCCTGTATCATGAGCAGGACCCATAAGAGTCTAACATAAATAAGAGAAATGTCAGTTTGGAGAGCACATATATGAGACCAAATCTTAATACCTTACGTCTATTTCAAAAAATTTAACTGAAAGAAGTCACTTACGGCTAATTTCATTAAGTGTATTAATCCTCATCATCATTTTGATTCATACCTCGGGTATGCTTCCGAGCATTACACATGCCTGCAACATGAAAGTAATGACATAAACCAAACGTGAATGAGCATAAATACCTGAAAAACCAAATCCAAACAGATGAAGAAATAGCATCTGTAGAATTCCTATTATCTATAGTCGGCTGGTCAACTGTTGTCTGTGCTAGCTACTGGTTTTGGGTCCTATCATATTGGATCTGTTAATTAAGGGCCCTAAACTATATTAAATGCAACTTAGATATTAAATCAGCACAAGTGATCATATATGTGTACCTTGGTTTTGAGCTTGAACGGTTGTTGTGGAGTAGCGCCGACTACCACCTACAGTTGCAGAAGACTTAGCACTCTAACAGTTTAACACAATTAAATGTTAAAACTCAAATTGATAACCAAAATAAACAATATCTATCAAATAAACCATTAAGAAAAATGACAACATACACTACGTCTGTTGATAATTACTTAAATATGGGTTTCAAGTTCAGATAAGAATTTCTTGGTACACTCCGTGAGTTCTAGGGGTTTCCCCTAGTGGTTCGGGTCCCGGGGACTGCCCGTTATGGATGGTATAACTCGGGGGTCAGATTTCAGTGAGATTGAGGTGCCGTTCTAAAAAAAATAAAAAAATATGTTAATATTTTCAGTACCTTTACACAGTAGTCATCTCTTGATAAACAACACGAAAGGTACAATTCCGACAGTAGTCATCGTTCGACGTGTCTTCAACCTGATCAAAGGCAACACATGGGAAACAACATGTTATAAATCTACAAAACTATTCGG
Source organism: Glebionis coronaria (assembly GCA_025667525.1). NCBI lineage: Eukaryota > Viridiplantae > Streptophyta > Magnoliopsida > Asterales > Asteraceae > Glebionis > Glebionis coronaria. The sequence continues at coordinate 12,386 of JANFOE010000141.1, read as the reverse complement.
AAAATATCATCATTATTCACAGTTACATCTTTGGGCATTGTTGCCACATTCAAAGAGCATGGTTGGTCCATCTTAATTCCTTATATGAAACAGTTTCAAGTAACTGGTCGCAGAACGTGCAAAAACTAAGGAGAATATTCAATTGAATGAAGTATCACTTACACTAAATGCATCATACTTGGTGCGTGATGATCCTCCTAGAACTGGTATTACAGGTACATGGCACTCATTGACTGCCCTTTTAATGGAGTCTTCTACATGTAGATTAGGTGCCATGTGGATTACTGTAGTTAAGTCTTAAAAGTGTCACTTACACTAAATGCATCATACTTGGTGCGCGATGATCCTCCTGGAACTGGTATTACAGGTAATGGCACTCGTTGACTGCTCTTTTAATAAAGTCTTCTATATGTAGATTAGGTGCCATCTGGATTACTGTAGTTAAGTATTTAAAGTATCACTTACACTAAATGCATCATACTTGGTGTGTGATGATCCTTCTGGAACTGGTATTACAGGTACATGGCACTCGTTGATTGCTATTTTAATGGAGTCTTCTACATGAGATTAGGTGCCATGTTGACTGCTATTTTAATGGTACTGATTGGTTAATCTTTCATGGCAAGAGCCTATGCACAAGCCTTAGAATTGAATTTATCCTTAATAGCAGGGTGGGAAAAATTCGATTACTGAGCATATTGATGAAATAATCCAAAACACGTCCCGACTGTCCCATTAACCTTGCCATCTAAGTCAACTCTCCACAAAGCCGTCAAAACATTTTTGAACCACAACACGTCGTCTAAGAACAATTTTATTATGCAGCGTTCTTTATATCCAAGTTCATTACAAAAGGAACATCTATCAAGTTATCAAAAAATATAGTGTAATTGTACAAAGAAGGATCCTCAAACTCAGGTTTAGGCTATTCAACTCTATCTTTTTCTGGACTCAAAATATGTTCACCTAGCAAACGCCCCGTTCTTCTTAGCTTTAATAGAAACTAATTAACTACGAAAATCGTGTCTATGAACTTCTGAATTTTCAGCTAATTATCGTAAAATTCCTTATTGTCCAGCAATCAACGACCTAGCAGACTTAATCTTATCCTTAACCTCTTTCTCAAACTGTTTCAACACCTCCTCATCAACATGCCCATCGGACTCAAATAATGTACCACGACATGTTTTATATATATACATAACCAATCTCGAACACCTTTTACCCATTATTAACAATCAATATAATCATAGAGGTGGCTACAAATGCATTTAATTAGTACTTTCCATATTGATCAAACTGATACATTATAGGATTGTAGCTATCTGATTTTCCAAAAACCTTTTAACAAAAAGAAACCATTACTCTCATGAGGAGGCTTTCAGTTAATATATCATATTCATATAAAAGCACCTGCGTATAGGCGCATCAAAATAAGTTGTGGATCATAAACTACAAATGAGTACTAAAAAAAATTAATAATTGGATATGTATCATTAGTGATACAAAACACGATAAATACTACCTGAATTAGTTAATTATGTCGTATTTGAATATTGATGAAAGGCATACCATAATGTCTTATTATAATTCCAAGTACTAAATAGAGTAGGGCAGAACAAACAAAAGTAAAAAAGATTTCACATGTTTTACACACGTTCAAGATTGTCAATTGACACATTCAAAGCACTGATTCAAACACTGGAAAAGTAAATTTCAAGTAGATGTTACGGAATCATAAACATTATACAATCAAATTGGAGGAAATAAACCAAAAGTAGAACCATCTTACCTATTTTTTTATGTACAATATTAATTTGCATCTCTTTTTCATTGTTTTTTCCTCATGTCACGTCTTCAGCAATTGGCCCTGACGAATACCTATGTTTTCATCAATAAAATAAAACGATATTACGACCAAAAAATGATAAACAATTACAAAAAACAAAGTGCGAGAAAAGCCAAAATTTAAAAAAACCATACAAACGTAATTCGAAAATTGATGTTGCATAATAAGATTAGAGCCGAATAGAAAATACCTAGATTGAATTGGTATATATATTGCTAACTGATTGTACAATTTGATATATTGATAAGATGCAAGGAGTTAGAGTGTTGATTGATGGGTTTGTGTGGTTGCGATTAGTTATACATCGAATATATGAGATATTTAGGGTTTAATAATAAAGATGTTTTTTCAATCTTTAATTATCGGGTTACGGTGATAACACGGGCTTGATTTTGTTAAGCCCATGCTGATGTGGATTAGTGAATTATTAGATGACGTGGCAAATCCCTCCTGTTATATATAATGTAAAGATATATATATATATATATATATATATATATATATATATATATATATATATATATATATATATATATATATATATATATATATCTATAATATATATATGGGGCTAAGTTTGACATTGGAAAATAAAAGGCGCCACCTCATAGGAAAAAGTTCCCCATAGACCCCAATTTTATCATAGACCAAATGGGATAATCCTAGCCCTCCATTTTTATATATTTGAGTGGTTGAGATTTTTTTTTTTATTTAACCGCAAGTATTATAAACGGTTTAATACTTTCCATTTTAATACTTTCCATCTCCACACACACATTCAATTTCCAACTGCACACACACACACTCTCTCTACACTCACTCTCCCCAACCCGCAACCACCTCAACCACCACCGGAACCACCTCAACCACCATCCCAACCACCTCTGTTATAGATCCGATCTACTCGGAATCCTCTAATCGTCTCATTTGTACATATAATCGTAACCCTAACCCTAATTTTTACATCTATATGGATATACGAGATGAGTATGCTGCTGCTAACGCGGCGAAGCTTAAATCATCATCGAACCCGTCTGGAGAAGCTGGTAATGGTCTTTTTTTTTATTTTTATGCTTTTAATTTATGCTTATTATGCTTATCTGGTAGCTTATCTGGGTTTTATGCTTATTACACTTATCTGGTAATTTATATTTGATTTATTAAAGGGAAATGATTATTAATATTTGATTGTTTTATTTTGAATCTGACGAATCATGTATGTTTCATGGTGAAACATACATGATTCTGCATGATTTAGTGTTCATTTGACCTAACTGATATGTTTTGATTGATTGAGAGTTGATTTCTTGGAATCACTAGAAACTTATTTTGAATCAGACGAATCATGTATGTTTCATGGTGAAACATACATGATTCTGCATGGTTTAGTGTTCATTTGACCTAACTGATATGTTTTGATTGATTGAGAGTTGATTTCTTGGCTTTTAATTCAATTATACTTGTTAATATTTGGCCTTGCATTTGTTTAACTGTCATAGTGAATCATATATGTTTCATCATGAAACATATATGATTCATAATGAATCATATATGTTTTATGATGAAACATATATGATTCACTATGAATCATATATGTTTCATGATGAAACATATATGATTCATTATGAATCATATATGTTTCATGATGAAACATATATGATTCATAGTGAATCATAAAACATATATGATTCATTATGAATCATATATGTTGTAAAACATACATGAAAGGGAAATAGCTTTAGCTTTTGTATTCTGCAAGTGTATTCTGCAAGTGAAACATACATGATTCTGCATGATTTAGTGTTCATTTTGACCTAACTCATATGGTAGCCATTTGTATTCTGCAAGTGTATTCTGCAAGTGTATTCTGCAAGTGAAACATACATGATTCTGCATGATTTAGTGTTCATTTTGACCTAACTCATATGGTAGCCATTTGTATTCTGCAAGTGTTTTATTCATGGTGAAACATACATGATTCTGCATGATTTAGTGTTCATTTTGACCTAACTGATATGTTTTGATCGATTGAGAGTTGATTTCTTGGCTTTTGATTCAGTTAGACTTGTTAATATTTGGCCTTGCATTTGTTTAACTGTCATAGTGAATCATATATGTTTTACCATGAAACATATATGATTCATGATGAATCATATATGTTTCATGATGAAACATATATGATTCACTATGAATCATATATGTTTCATGGTAAAACATACATGAAAGGGAAATAGCTTTAGCTTTTGTTTTTTAAGATTATGATGGTATCCATTTGTATTCTGCAAGTGTTTTATTCTGAATCCTGACGAATAATGTATCTTTTGCAGTTACTACAACTGAAGTTGGTATAAAAAGTACGCCTCCTAAACCTGAAGCTCCTACAACCTTGCGTCCTAAATTCAGAGTTGGTAAAACAGTCGTACTTCCTAAATCTGTAGCTCCTAGCACAGATAATCCTGAACCGCCTGTTAAACCTAAAGCTGTCAAAACATCCCCGCCCCCTAAAACCACTATGCGAACTAGGCATGCTGATCCTGAACCACCTCTACCTCCTCCTTTAAACACTGACAAACCCCCATATGCTCAAAAACTTAATATTGTATTTTCTCAAAAAGATAAAGACGATAAGAAGGGTAGTAAACCTGTGGTAGAGGCTAAAGAGAGTAAGAAGGGTAGTAAACCTGTTGTAGAGGCTAAAGAGAGTAAGAAGGGTAGTAAACCTGTTGTAGAGGCTAAAGAGAGTAAGAAGGGTAGTAAACCTGTTGTAGAGGCTAAAGAGAGTAAGAAGGGTAGTAAACCTGTTGTAGAGGCTAAAGAGAAGAAGAAGGGTAGTGAGCCTGTTGTAGAGGCTAAAGAGAAGAAGAAGGGTAGTGAGCCTGTTGTAGAGGCTAAAGAGAATAAGAAGGGTAGTGAGCCTGTTGTAGAGGCTAAAGAGGATAAGAAGGGTAGTGAGCCTGATGTAGAGGCTAAAGAGGATAAGAATAGTAGTGAGGCGGGTGGTGATGATGGGAGTGGGGAATCTGATGAGCCTGGGAGTGATGAGCCTGGGAGTGAGGAGACTGCTGAAACATATGTGAGTGAGAGTGAAGAAGCTGAGTATATGATAGTTGCAAAGAGTGGGAATAAGGAGCCGTCCTCAAGTGATAGTGATTATGTGGCGAAGAGTGAGAGTGAAGAAACTGATGAGATGGTTAAGACAGATGAAGAAGAATTGGAAGTTGCAAAGGCGAGTCAGAAAGTGCCTAGTAAACGTGTTGGGAATGTAGCTGCCAAAGAGGGTGTTGCGAAAAAAGCAAAGGTTGAGAAAAAAGAGGGTGTTGTGAAAAAAGGAAAGGTTGAGAAAAAAGAGGGCGTTGTGAAAAAAGCAAAGGTTGCGAAAAAAGATGTGGATGTGAAAAAAGAGGGTGCTGTGAAAAAACAAGTTGATAGGAAACCCAAGGTGGATATGAAACGGGAGTCAGAATCTACCATGGTTGTTTATGAATCACCATCTAAGAAGCAGAGGGTGAACAAGAAGAAACCTCTTACTAAGGAACAGGCTAAGAAAGTTGGGTACTTGAATGAGTTTCCGCCTCTTTTTTCTAGAACTGTACCAAAGTCACTTTTGGATGTCATAAAAGATGCTTCTCTTGTTGACATGGAACAGTTTTTGAATGAGATTGGTTTTTCTAACTGGTGGGGTCTTAAGGTTGATCAGTTACCAAATCGTTTAGCGAGGGTTGCTGTGAAAGCTTTTAATAAGTCGACTTATGAATTTAAGCTTGCTACAGGCAGCTTTCTAGTCACGCCCGAGAAAATCCATGAAATCCTAGGACTTCCTATTGGTGGAATTTCCTTGTTTGATTCGCCCGAGAGACCTTCAAACGACATTGTTGTTAAGTCATGGCTACAACAGTTTGCGCCAAAGGCTCAGAAAAAAATCACGGCTAAGGACATCAGTGACAAGTTGATGCAGGCGACGGAAGTTGATTTTATGTTTAAACTCAACTTCCTGACACTTTTCGCAACTGTGATGGGTGACGCGGACTTCATGAAAGCAGCACCAAGGCTTAATGTGGTTAACCACATTTATGAAGATACGGATATTTCTAAGGTGGATTGGTGCCGTTTTGTTCACTCTTGTTGTCTTCAAGAAGGTGTATTACCTAACACTCTTGACGGCTTTTACACAGGTCCCTTGTATTTTCTAATTGTAAGTGCCCTCTCTTTTTTATTAACTTTTATTTGTTTTACATTTTTAACTAATTTTAACATTTTGTAACACTAAACATATATGTTTTTTCTCTATTGTGTGCAGCTCCTTTATCTTGATTCGACGAAGTATGACCGATATACAGTTGTTCGTTCAAGACCAGCCATCAGGGACTGGAGTTCTGCTGACATGCATAAGCGGCAAGAACTTGAGCTTCAAGATCAAGTATTTGGTAAATTGGAGCTTCGTGGAGCATGGAGTCCGGATGAGGCACGGCAAACTGAGGGTTTCTTTGGTGCCACTGATCTTAAAAAGAAGTTGAAAGCTTCAGGTGTACCACCTAAGGAGAAAAAGGTATGAATCAACATTTTTAAATGTTTATAATATTGCGTATAATTCACCATTGATCATATTTTGAATCTAACTTTCAGTGTATTTTACATTTATTTGTAGAGTATATGCAAAGTTCATACGATTCACCATGAGTCATTTATGTTTCATGGTGAAACATATATGTTTCACCATGAATCATATATGTTTCACCATGAAACATATATGTTTCACCTTGAATCATATATGTTTCACCATGAAACATATATGTTTCACCATGAAACATATATGTTTCACCATGAAACATATATGATTCATGGTGAAACATATATGTTTCATGGTGAAACATATATGCAAAGTTCTTCATGAATCATATTTGATTCTAACTTTCAGTGTATTTTACGTTTATTTGTAGAGTATATGCAAAGTTATTGAAGATAAGCTGTCAAGAGTATCAAAGGAGAAGTCTGAGATAGAAGCTCTCTTGAAAAGGGCTAGCAACGACTTCCCAAATGATGAACAAGTTGATGCTTTGTACCACAGATATATTGGATTGTTTAAAGATACTATGTGGTTGCAAGATAAGTCACCCCATATTGATGATTTTGACGATCAGAAGAGAGATGATGATAAGAAAGACGATGAGAAGAGAGACAAGCCGGCTGATGACACGGCTGAGAAGAGAGACGAGCCGGCTGATGATCCGGCTGAGAAGAGAGATGAGGCGGAGAATGTTGCTGATGCTGAAAAAGGAGAGAGAGGCAAGGAGACGTGTCATGCTGACGATGTTGTTGTTGAGAAGGAGGGGTGTGTTGATGAATTAAATGTGGAAACTTATACTCAGTGGATTAATGCGAACATATGGTGGTATGGACCATATGTGGTTGATGTGACTGTTGAATCTTTTGGCCATGAGGTAATTTGTTAACCTTTTATTTTTTATTTTTTATTTTTTATTTTTTTTAATTATTTATTCATATTTTTTACATTATGTTATTATGAATTGTTTAATTAAAAAAAAGGTTCAATGTTTCAGGAGGAGTATTGGGCTTGGCCTACGGATCTTCCTGGTGCTGCTGTGACTGCTCCACCGCTGCCTGGTGCTGAGCCTGCTGGGATTGCTCCACCGCTGCCTGGTGCTGAGCCTGCTGGGACTGCTCCACCGCTGCCTGGTGCTGGGACTCCTACACAACAGACTCCTCCACAACAAACTCCTCCAATGGGTATTAAGAAATTGGTCCAACAAGATTCTCCGATAACTTCTGTTTATCAGTATAAGAGAATCAATGTTGAGTCATTGATTAACAGAGTTGAGTTTATCATGGGAAACAGTTTGTTTTCTATGCAAGGCGAAAAATAGTAAGCTCTCTTTGTCATGTCTTTTTAGAATTTTTTTGTTAAATGTGTATGAAAAAATACATGATCCATGATGAAACATACATGATGCATGATGAATCATGTATGTTTCATCATGCATCATGTATGTTTCATCCATAACTTTTTGTGTAAATTATTGGATAACACCATTTATTTTCTTATTTTTGTAGTGAAATTGTTTTTCAAACTGTATCTGGATATCCTCTATCAGCCGTACGTGTCAATTTGGAAACTTTGGCACCAAGGTTATGGATAGATGCTAGTGTCATAGACTGTTTTGTCGCCATTCTTAATGCTGAGCATGATGCCAAACTTCCAGAGACGAAATATCACTATTTTTCTACTGGTTGTATTGTAAGTTGTCATTTGACTATTCTTCGAGTGGTTCTATTAGTTTCATGTTTTCTCTTATGACTTTTTTTTTTCTTATACAGACATCAGATATGATTAGCAGAGTTCTTGGTGAGGAACCATCATACAAACTGTTTAAGGCAGCAATATTGGCTCAGTTTGAAGGTGATGAAGCTTCCGCGTCTCTCTCACGTGTTGAGTTGGCTTTTTTTCCTATATGCGCTTCAAATCATTTTTATGTGGTTGTTTTCAACCTCAAAATGTCAACTACAATGTTGATTCTTGATAATGCTTCTGGATTTACCTATTCAGCAAAATACAAGGGAGCTTGCGATATTTTGGTAAGTTTATTATGGGGGATTATATATATATATTTTGGTAAGTTCACCATGAAACATATATGTTTCATGCTGAAACATATATGTTTCATGGTGAAACATATATGTTTCATGGTGAAACATATATGTTTCATGGTGAAACATATATGTTTCATGGTGAAACATATATGTTTCATGGTGAAACATATATGTTTCAGCATGAAACATATATGTTTCACCATGAAACATATATGTTTCACCATGAAACATATATGTTTCACCATGAAACATATATGAAACATATATGTTACACATGCATTTTTTTTTTAATATGTTTTTGTTTTTTTCTCTTTCTCGTTTTGTAGAAAAAGTTCTTTGCAAGGTATTTGGAGGAGCATGATCATCCAAGTCACTCCAAAGTTTCAAAAATGAAAGCCTATGTTCCAAAGTTGAGATGGAGTACTAAAGACAATCATGAAGACTGCGGTGTATTTGCTATGATCCATTTGGAGAACTACACCGGTGACAGTAAGAGGAGCTGGGATGTTGGTCTTTGCGAAGAATCTGCTATGCAAAGAACTTTGTTGATGCGTATGAGGTTCAAGATAGCTACAAAGATTCTTCTTCATAATTTCAACAAGGAAAGAGCCAAAATGTTCAAGCTTGCCTATGATTTTGAGACAAAGGTTGACAAGGAAGAAAGAATCGCAATCATTGTTCATGCGCTCAACCATAGACATGAGCGTGATCCAGACAAGGCTAATGATATGGCTGAGAAGGCTGATGATATGGCTGACAAAGGAGAGGGTGATATGGCTAAGAAAATTGAAGGGAAATGAAGAATGACATTTATTCTATGATTGTGAATGGTAGAAGGATAGGAAAAAACACTAATATGGGTCTCTTTTGGTAGATCTAGCTGTTGGGCCGCTGATGTATCTAATTGTTAGAAATCATTGTATTTTGAACGTAGTCTAAACAATGTAGTCTGTACAAGGTAGTTTGAATTACATGCATGTATTTTATATCTGTTCAAATCTTTGATAATTACAAGGTTTATCTGTGTACAAAGAATGATAGATGTGCCTTGATGAATCTTATATGGTTGATGATAAATCATACATGTTTTATCATGAATCATACATGATTCATGAAAACACATGTATGAATAATCACACTTGCTTTTGAAATTTTTAGATTTAGAGTTCTTTTTAACAATTATAATGTATCACTCTTGAATGAATCCATCATGATTCATTATGAATTATATATGTTTCATCATAAAACATATATGTTTCGTGATGAATCATATATGTTTCATCATAAAACATATATGTTTCATGATGAATCATATATGTTTCATAATGAAACATATATGATTCATGATGAAACATATATGTTTCATCATAAAACATATATGTTTCATGATGAATCATATATGTTTCATAATGAAACATATATGATTCATAATGAAACATATATGATTCATGATGAATCATATATGTTTCACCATGAAACATATATGATTCATGGTGAAACATATACGTTTCATCCCTTTCATCCCCAAACACTTCCAAACACTTTAAATTAAAATGATAACGCAGAAATAATCAAGTATTAATTGAACTAAATATCAAAACAAAGTTGATTCAAAGTATAAAAGTAAGTGTAAAACAAAGTGTTAATTGAAAACATATTGATAGTAAATATGACTTGAAAAAACAAAGAATGATCAACAAGCTGTGTTTGATGTTTGTTCTGTAGCAGCAACGTTTCCAGCTTTTGTAGCAGCAACATTTCCAGCTTCTGTAGCAGCAACGTTTCTAGCTTCTTCTTGAGCAGCTTTCATAAGCGCCAACTTTGCAATATACTTTGGATTTAATGGACATGTGTTCTTGGTATGTTCATTTGTCACTTGTTTGCAACATAAGCATTTCCTAGCCTGCTTTTTCTTAGCTTTTATAGCCATTTCTCTTGCACTTTTTATACGTGCTCCTTTAGGTGCTGCTTTACGTTCTCCTTTAAGACCGGCTTTGTTTCGAGCCCCTTCTGGATTTCCTATGATCGGTTTATCAGCAGCCGGCTTTCCAATGGCATATAAATCTAGGATTACATCACTCGTTTTCTGGGAAGGTGGCTTAGGAACTTGAACTTGTATTTCCTTCTTAATTTTTTCCAACGTTTGCACAAATTCTGCCAACTTTGCTTCATCTTTACTCAACCAAAACAAGCATTCATCCACCACGTTGTTGGCGTTGTTAGTTAACCTTTCAATGGTTTCGTTCTTTTCTCCGTATCTGTTTGTCTTTCTTCTCAATCCAAGTGGTATTAAATCCCTTCTCCAACGCCTTAGAATGTATTTATCTGGAATCTTTCCAACATCACGGTTCTTCAAAACACAAAATACGTGTCGGCACAAAAAACCATATCGAGTGAAATGTCTACAAGTACAACTAACTGAACCGTCTTCTGGATGACGCAGAACCTGATTATGAAACATTAAAAACAAAATTAATACTTGGGCATTTACCAAAATAATTAGGAAACATGTATGATTCATCATGAAACATGTATGTTTCATCAGGAAACATGTATGATTCATCAGAAAACATGTATGATTCATCATGAAACATATATGATTCATGATGAATCATACATCATTTTGGTAACAGTAACCACAATTAATGTTTCAGGATGAATCATATATGTATGATTCATCCTGAAACATATATGTTTCTTCATGAATCATATATGTTTCAGAATGAATCATACATGTTTCCTGATGAAACATACATGTTTCATCAAGAAACATGTATGATTCAACATGAATCATATATGTTTCATGGTGAATAAATCCTATGCTATTTTGGAAACAGCAACAACATTTAATTGATTTCACTCACTAACCTTGTAGGTAGCAACCTTGTCTTCTTCTTGTATAACCATCTCTTTGCCTTCCTCGGTATAAATTGTCCGGTACTCCCCTGCCCTTGTGTCTTTAACATGAGCCGTCTCAACTCCCTCTTCCATTCTAAGCTCTACTATTTGACAAGCCCAAATCGATTCCATTATTTCTTTTTGAACAAGCAGAAATATTGTCCTAGTATATATCTTAGCCGCATGTGTTTCCATCTCTAACCTTGTATAAGGTTTTGAAGCTGCTTCAAATGTTTTGAAGTCTAAAAACTCTTGCCTGTGTCTTTGCCTTTCCATGGCAGCTTCATAGCACATCATGAAATTGAGTAATGTTGACCCATGATTCGTGAAACATTTGAAAAATGCATTTTCACTCTCGGATCTCGAAGTGGTTCTCATTAAGCCAAACAAAGGAGAGGTAATAAAGTATGCCGGTAACCACATTTCTCGAAGGGTAAACATCTTCTTCATCCACTTGTGGTCTTGCAATTTGAAGTCTTCGATTAATTTATTCCATCTTTCTTCAAAGTCCTTAGGCTCTATGAACATATTCCACACAAGTTTGTTGAAACGTTCTTTGAAATTTGTCTCTTCATATGTTTCTTTGCATATCTGTAAAAATAATCAAACGAGAATGATTAGATACATGGTTCATATATGTTTCATCATGAATCATATATGTTTCATCATGAATCATATATGTTTCATCATGAATCATATATGTTTCATCATGAAACATATATGATTCATGATGAAACATACAGAATTCTACAAGAAAAATAGACTTATGGTAAATGAAATTCACCTTTGATGGAACTTTTTGCATGATGTGCCACATGCATAATCTGTGTTTAGACTGCGTAAACACTGCTTCAATTGCTCGCTTCATTGCCCCATCTTGATCTGTTACAACCATATCGGGTTGCTTTGCGTGAGCAGTCAAGAATGAAGTTAATAGCCATATATAAGCTTCTGTGTCTTCACATAACAACAATCCTGCGCCAACTGTCACCGACTTTCTGTGATTATCTATGGCGGTGAATGGAACAAAAAC